>VZTO01001202.1:411163-463278 GCA_013400615.1 Syrrhaptes paradoxus | reverse complement strand
CGGCGGCCGCCGCCGCTTCCAGCCGCGCCGACAGCGCCGGGAGCTGCGGGAACAGCCACGAGAGGTTGGCGGAGAAGCGCAGCGACATGGCGGCGGGGGACGGGGGGCGAGCGGAGCGGGCGGGAATATGCGGGGTGGGGGCGGGGATATGCGGGGTAGGGGCGGGGTTATGCCGGGTGGGCGGTGCCTGGCTGTGTATGGGCGGGGTTGGCGGAACAGGGGCGGGGCCAAGCCCGCGCAGATCCGCCACGTGGAGGCAGCCCCCGGCCGTCCTGGCAGCTGAAGCTGGGCCGCGGTGGCCCACCCGTGGGCTTTGAGGGACCCCGTGTGCGAGCGTGTCCCCAGCAGCTCACAGGTCCAACGCCCGTAGCACCGCGCCCTGCGAACATGTAACGTGGTGACAACTGTGGCGTGTGCCCATAGCTGTGCTAGTGCATGGGGCCGCAGGGCCTGTGTGGGTCAGCAGCCCCACGCTGCACCCCAAGCAGGCAGAGCTGGCCCCGTGCTGGCTGTGACACGGGTGGGGTTGCTGTCTTTGTCAGAGGGGCTGTGGGAGGGACGTGCTGGGGGCGGCTGTCTCACGGCACGGTTGGCGTCCTCCCTGGGAAAGGTGTTTCTGCCAGGTGTTGGCCTGACACACACAAAGCGCCGTGTTAATTGGTTTCCTGGGGAGCTTGTCTCTAACAGTGTCTCATTATGCAAGAAACACTTTCTCTTTTGTCCTACGCTCTGCATATTTTACCATAAAATGCTCATCTCCGCTTCTGCAGAGCTGTGGCTCCCCCGTGCAGGAGTCTGACCTCTGTGGTGCCCGTCACCAGCCCCGCGTCACTGGTCCCTGTCCCTTGTGCTCTGTGCACCTCCCGGCACAGCTCACAGTCTGCACACGTGGGCTGTGTGTCCTGTCCGGCCCGTGGCCACCCCAGGGCTGCGCTGTGGCTAGCAGAGGTGGCACCATGAGCTGTGGACATTTTGCAGCCCCTTGTGCTGAGCCTGTTCCTGGGGGCTCGCACCTGCCTGCCTGTGCCTGGGGGGCCCTCCATACTCCAGCTCCTCTGACCGCAGCAGAAGCCCTCCGCAGCCCCCAGCCCTGTGGCTGAATGCAAGCCCCAGAAATTCGCGGTGTTTTGGGACAGTCCAGCAGCAGCGCTGCCTCGGCAGGGGCCAGCCACAGTGAGAGGTTTTTTGTGGGAGGTCAGGGCAGCACCAGCAAAGGGGAAAGCAGCAGCAAAGCCATCCATTAAAGTCTCTCAACTCAATTAAGGGTATTGATTAATCAATTAGAAGAAGCTTGACTCAACTGCTCAGTAATAATCCAAACTGTCCCCAGTGATGGACAGCTGTGTGCAGGGTGACATCTGTGTCCCCAGCACACGTGTCCCAGCACACATCCCCGTGTGCGTCCTCGGCGCATGTGTCCCCAGCACGAGGACGGCTCCTTGCCCACAGCTGCTGTGCACCTTCCACACATCGTCTGCAGCCTCGCTCTGGGGTGCACTGGGGTCCTCATCCTCTTCAATTGCCCCAGGACGTGCCTGGGTGTGCTGGGCTTAGCACTGGCCAGCAGGTGGGTGGCAGAGCCGTGCAGGCACACGGGGCTCCCTAATGAGGGGTGGCACCCGCCTGGCCCAGGGGTGCAGCCTTGCTGGGTCCTTGAGCCGTGGGTCTGGAAAGGCACCCAGCGAGGCCACCCACCACTCCGGCCCCGGCCGCCCTGGGCACATCCCTGCCAGAGGCTGGGCACTGGGCAGGGACAAAGCCCAGGAGGTGGTGGGTGGGAGCAGAAGCCCTTGGAGGGGGGGAGGGGGCATTAAATAAACACAGGCGAGCCCAGCATGTGGGAGACCTGGACAGTGAGATGGGAACTTGGGGAGCCCTCACAGCAAACCTGCCCTGCCACCGGCGAGCGAAGCTGCTGGGCTCTGCGCTGAAGCATTTATGGTGTCTTTATATCTTTGGTAATATATCGCATTGATTTTCTCTTGTTGTAACTGTGGTTCCTGCATCGCAGACCAGTGTTTTGTCACTTTACCTTGACAGGGCTCAGTGGATTTACTCCCTGCTGTGCTGCTTGCAGCTCCGGAGCCATGTGCTGTGCTGGTGCTGGGGTCTGTGCCTGGCATCTGCTCCCTGGGGGAGCTGGCCACCAGCGTGGGGTCAGACCAGCACCCATGTCCCCCCAGGGAGGCGGGGAGGGGGCCCAGTGGGGCGCTGGCATGGGACAGCAGCTGGGTGCCAAGTATCCGAGCACTGGCCCCAAGAAAACATTGTTCCTGCACATTTCATTAGTGAGCTGACATTCTGGTGCAGACCAGCTCTGGCCTCTATGACGACTGGGATGGGGAGGTGGTAGGTGGCCCCTGTGCCCTGACACGGTGCCTTAGGGTGTCCCACAGCACCAGCAGTGGCAGCTGAGCAGCCCCCCAGAGCCCGCTGCAGTGGGGGTGCCAGAAGCAGCCCCCCAGAGGCCACTCCAGTGGGGGCACCAGTCCTCCCAGTACCCCATAAAACACCCAGCTCCTTGTGCTGCAGGGAAGGTTTTATCTCTCTCCCTCTTTATAAAACACATTTTAAGTTAAATTGACATTTCTGTATTTTAACTACCTGGCTGGGGATGGGAGGGGACACCCTGAGCATCCCTTCTGCCCCAGGCTTTCTTTTCTGCTCTAAAGCACCCCAATATTTTACAATGTGTGGAGAAAAAGGCTGGGAAAAATCCACATGGTCCCCTCCGTCCCCTCCCTCCACCCCTCCGGTCCCAGGCACCGGGCAGCACGTGAGAGATGCCGGGAAAGGCGCCAGCCCCTCCCAAAGCTGTGACGAAGATTTCTGCGGGATGCCTTAGCGAGCACGTTGCCCCTCTCAGGCCTCCCTTTCTTACAGCCTCCAAAAACACTCAGGTTCAAGACAATTCGTTTATCATATTATGGGAAACAAATGCCCAGCCTTAACCAGTTTGTGGGAGGATTGAACTGGCTGGGAATGTGATATAAATCCTGGTGCAGCCAAAAGGAGGCGAAGCCCAAACACCCCCACGTCCCCACGGCTCCCGGCGCGGGTGGGCTCTCCATCAGCTGGACGGGATTTTCTCGCTATTCCAAGATTTCACAGGAAATTAATGAGGAGGCCAAATTCTCCTCCAGCTCCTGGAGGAGGCTGGGGCGGGTGGTGCCTGGGCCCGCTGAGCTGGCAGATGTTGTTTAACATTCCCGGCAGTAATTAATAGACGGCTTCATCACTCTTGTATGATTCAAGCATGTCGTCCTGCTTCTCTCCAAATACAGAGCAGAAATATTTGTTAAACGTGGCTGGCGTTTTCGCGGGATCATTAGCGCTCGAGCGGCTCCAGCGGCTGCGGGATTTATCGCCTTGCCAGGATTTCTTTTGGCCTTATGATGCCGTCACCATCCCTCCCTGTGCTGCCGGCCCCTCCTGGCGAGAGGCTCCCTTTATTGCTTCCCCTCTGATTTATGTCCTGCTGGTTGCAACCTCTCCTTTACACCGTGGGAGTGGATTCTCCCCTTTTCCATGCGTTACGCTGCAGCAGGATGGACTTCGGCTAAACCATCCCCCTGCCCAGGGGCACTGGGTGAAACATCCCAGCGAGGCTCCATGGGGATCACTCCCATGGCCCCATGCCCACGGCAGAATGCAGGGGAATGTCCCCCTGGGAATGCTTCAGCCCACAGCACCCAGGGGGGCTGGTGAGGTGACCCTGAGCAGTGATGCATGTGGGGACACAGCCTGGGCTGGGCACGGTGACAGCAAGTGGCAGCCCGGGGAGTGGAGGCAGAGCTGGCTTGTGGGAGGTGGCAGCCCATTAGCCAGCATCGGGGAATCACTGCAGAGACTAATTAATAGCAGCCTCCCAGCTCATCCTCGCTCACGAACGGAAGCAAGTGGGGTCCCCACTTACGGCAGTGGCATGGCACAGTGTCAGTCCGCGTGCCCATGGTGGAGACACAGGGAACAGTCACTCAACAGGGTCTCCATGGCCACCCCGATGGAGGAGAGCAGAGGCTGGGAGGGACAGGGCTTCTCGCACTGCCACCTGCCCGGCTGAGCTAGGGCTGCCGAGGTGCCGGGGGTCTGGGCTCAGCCCTCCCCTGTCTGGGGACACAGGGGTCCCTTCCAGCCCCAGAGCACAGCCTGGCCCCGGCTCCATTCCCTCCCACAGCCCCACAGCGCTCAGGGAGCAGCCCCAGCACGCTCCAGCCCCATGGCCTGTGCCGTGGAGTGCAGGAGCTGGCCCACGCGTCACCCCTCCCCAGCATGGCCCTCTGCAGCCTGGTCACCATGTTAAGCCATCTCTTAATTAATCAGGCTGATTGTAATGTGTTTTTAGGGCATTAAAATTCAATTGTGGAATTCTCCGCTGGCTGGGCTCACAATGAATACAGAAGTTTGCCTAATTAGAGCTGACATGCAGCCGGCGGGAGAACCAGACTAACGGTCCCGCCAGGGCTGCCCGCCTCGTGCCCCCTCGCCCGGCTCCCAGCAGCCCCATCCCTGCTGCTGCTGTGGGGACGCTGTGGGGACCAGCGCCCGCCTCGGGCACCAGCACCTGCTGCGGGCACAGGGAGAGCAGTGCTGCCCGGCCGTGGTGTCCCTGGGGACATCCCCAGCCCTGTGCCAGTGCCAACCCTCTGGCCAGGCACCAGCCAAGAGCAGTGGAGATGTTCCCTTATCGGCAGCATCAGGTCTTCACTGTCATTACCACGGCAATTATCATCTCATTTGGAGTCTTTAGCTGCCATAATCTGTCTCTTGCACTGATTTATTCCTCAGGCCTCTTCCCAAGCCGTGCAGGAGAGAAGGAGACATCAATAAGGAGGCAACGAGCTCTGTCTCCAGCGGGAGCCTCTCCTTGGCTGGAGGAGAGCAGAGGTGCCCCGTGGCCGGAGCATCCTCCTGGCGAGAGCAGGGCTGTCCCCACAGCACCACGTGGCTGGAACCGAACTGAAACCCACCACCTCCCGGCACTGGTTGGGAGCCAATTCCCCCAAACCTGACACGTGTTTATTATTTCAGCTGCTGCTGGCAGGAGCACACGTGGGGCCAAACTGGCCACACACGCAGGCAGGCTGGGAAGCGGAGGAAGATGTTGATCCTCCCAGGATGGGGACAGACAGTGGGACACTGAAGCCACAGCTTCCTTGTCTTTCTCCTGTCTCCAGACTGGGCAGTTGCTTGGAGTTGGTTCTCTCTCCGTTTGCTTCAGCATGTACTTCCTGTGACTCTGCCAGCCACCACGAGCTGCAACGAGACTTTTCTCACCTGAGTTTGCTGACTGCCAGCTCACACTCCCTGCTCCCAGCTTTCCCATTTCCCTGGGCTATGGGCAGCTCTCACCTCCTCTTTCACCTTGCCTCGCAACTGGGACACATGGGGCTTTTCCAGACAGCAGTTTGGTGGCAGTCCCAGGGACGGTGACAGCCGCTGCACAGAGGTCCCCGGGTGCTGTGTCCTGCCCTGGACGAGAGGCAGAGTGACGGGATGGGGACGGCAGGACAGCTCCAGGTGACTGCCAGCCCTGAGCAGGCTCACACCACAGCCAAAGCTGCTCTGGGGCTGCTGCATGCAGGAGAGACTCTGTGCCCAGCATGGCCTCGCTGACACCTGGAGCAAGACAAACCCAGCACTGCAGCAGCCACAGTGCCCATCCCTGCTCCCGCCTGCACCCCATGTCTGTGGTGGGGTGCCTGGGCCAGGTGTGGGGTTGGTGGGGCAAGGGGAAGCCACCAGCTAAGCCCCCATAGCACGGCTGAGCCCAACTGCAGGGCACAGCAGCGCCACACAGGCAGGGTGGCAGAGGTGCCACCAGACAGGCAGGGTGGCAGGGGTGCCACCAGCACTTGCAGCTCCATCCCAGTCCAGCAACACAGCACCGGCCCCACCCCTGCACCCACCACAGCTCAACCTGCCTAATAGAATCCATTTATATGCAAAATCCCCAGAAAAAAGCAGTAATTAATGAAGTCCCTTTCATTACCATTATGCAAATGCAATTAATTTCAGCTGTTATGAATATGCAAATATTACAATTATGATCTAATTGCCAAAGTGTGTAGGGGAGCAGGCAGAATATCAAGTCTCAGCCCAGGCCCCAGGAGCTTTGGGGTGCAGAGCCGCTCTGGGATGGTGCAGGCAGGAGGGGGAGTCTGGGGGAATGCCCAGCAGGGAGGGGGGAGGGGGCTCTGCCTGCTTGTGTGGGCTCAGCAGAAGCCTGGGTGGGGGGGGGCAGGCGTCAGGGACCCACCTTGGCCAACCCCTGCCCATGCCATGGGTCCTGCACAGGCCCCCTCCACCTGCCCCCTCAGTGCTGTGGGGCAGGCTCCCTCCCTGCTGCTCCACAACCCCAACCCCTGCGCTGGGCAAGCCTGCACGGGGGCTGGGGCTGAGGGGGTCCCCAAAAACACCCTCTGTCCATCTCCAGCCCAGTTCAGCCTTACATGACATGCATTCCTGGGCTGTAGGGAGGAGGAGGAGGGTTACCAGGCAACTCGGTGCTGCATCGCTGGAGGGCAAGGAGGCAAACGGCAGCGGGAGGCAGAGCCCTGCTCTGACCCCACTGTCTCCCGTGGCCCAGGTGGTGGTGGCCCCATGCCTGCACATGCTGCCCGCGGAGTGCCACCGCTGTTGGCATACCCTGGCTGTGCATCACTGGCCCCACTGCAACGGGGCCACCGTCACCCTTGCTGCAAGGGGGTCCTGTCCTCTGAGCCAACTGGCCCCTTCACCCAGTGTCCTGTGGGGGTTCAGCACCCCCCCCACTGCCAGGGATGATTTGGGCTCGTGGTGGGGCTGGGGGGGGACAGGCAGGACAGCCACTCTGGCAGGGGATGGGCCCTGGTGTAGTGAGCCTGCAACAGGCAGGTGGGCCGTGGGGATGCCCCGTGTGGGGCTGTGGGGATGCCCTGTATGGGGCCCTAGGGATGCCCCATGTGGGGCTGCGGGGATGCCCTGCGGTCGGCAGCCAGCAGGCTGTGCTCCTGCCCGCTGCACACCACTGTCACACCAGGAGAGCGTGCAGGCTGCCGGCCGTACCCTGCACGGGGGTTTTGTTGTGTCACAGGAAGGGTGTGCTGGCAGCCGGAGAGACCTGCCTTTGGTCCCTCTGTCCCAACAGCCCCCATCCTGCCACCCCCAGCTCCCCCACTCCTGGCCCTGGGGCTCCTGTCCTCGTGGTGCACGGGGAGCCCAGGCTGTCACCCCAGGGAAGGTGTGGAGAGTGGGGGGCTGTAAGGGCACTGCCACCCCCTGGGGTCTCTGGCATCTGCTCCCCACAGCCCCATCTCTGCAGCGCAGGGAGGCTGATGGCACTGCTCTGGGGCTGGGGAGGCTTTTGCTTGCCCATCACCACGACGCTCTTCCCAATGGTGGCAGGGACCAGCTGGAATCTGCGTTTCCCCCCTCCCACCCAATGTGCCTCCAATATAGGAACAGAGCGGGGTCCCCCCATCACTCACATTAATTTGAGCATCGTGTGCTTTAACGGGGGGCTTCTCACACCTGGGGAGGAGAACTGAGCGAGGCAGCTGGCAGCACTGTGCCAGGCAGCGTGCACGAGCAGACAGCCCCCATACCTGCACCCGGCAGTGCAGCCTGGGCAGCTCCAAACCCCCAAATCCCCTGGCCCCTTCCCGTGGGGCTCAGCCAGGAGGAGGAGGAGGAGGAGGTGGCGGAGAGGCTTCTCCAAGCTGCTGCTTGGTTTCCAAGGCAATGAGACGTAATGGCTGTTCATCCCGGTGGGGTCATCCCTCTGCGCTGGAGTGCCCGAGGAAGGGGCTGGGGAGAAGCCGCAAACCCCGCAGACCCGCTGAGCCTCCACAGCCTCACCCCGCCAGGGCCAGCCCCACCCCGTGTGGGTCAGCACGGACCAGGCACTGCTTGGGGACATGGGGAGTTCTGCACAAGCTGTTCCCTGTCAGTGGCCATCGGTGCTGGGGATGGAGCAGGAACGTTTGATTCCTTGGCACAGCTGCCACCATGTCCCGCAGATGCTGGTGGGGTGACAGACCTGGGGTAACCCCCAAAGGTTGCAAACCAAGAGAAGCACCAACACACAGCATTTCTCTCACATCTCTCCAGGGAGGTGTGGGCACCCATAGGTGCTGTCACCACTGTGTCCGGCGGCCCCACGGTGACAAGCAGGGAGTGCTGGGTGCTCCGTCCCCCTGGGTATGACAAAGGCATGCAGCCCCCTGCTCTGCTCCCTGCACCGCCCTCCATGTTTTCCCAACTAATTGAATTCAGAAATTTCTTCCTGGCAGTAGCAATCAATGAAACCCGTGTTATCAGTCCCCCCCCCCCCAGGATGGATATGGGCGAGGGGAAAAATTGAATTTGCAGCCATTTTCATTGGGATTTAATTGGGCAATCTCACCTTGTTGCCTTAATCCCATACGCTGACACGCGCAGCTGGGCTGGCAGCTTCCCTTATTTATCACTTTTCAAATATTTGCCTTTTCGCAGTTGTGGGAAATCGATGCTCCCGCCTGTGGCATGCCGGGAGCGACCTGGCCAGGCGGCCGGGTGGCTGGGGATCCATCAGCTGCTGCCATCGCTATCGACAGGGCGATTGGGGTTTAAGAGGCACTTTGATAGCAGAACCAGCACACATTAAGTGCTCGTCATCAGGGGATGATCATGACTTATTACCACTAATTCTCCCTGTGCAGCGGCAGGGCTGCAGGGCTCGTCCTCGCTAATCGCCGCACGGCTCCCTGCCGAAGGGCCGGTGCCAGGCTCCCACCCCGCTCCCTGGGGACAGGGTGCTGTCACCCCCTGCGCTCCTGGCACAGCCCTCCCTGCCTTTGGGGGTCCTTGTGCCCAGGGCGCAGGGTGTTGCTGGAGGGCTGGGGGCTTTCTCTGCCCCCTTGTCACACATCCAGCCTGGGGGAGGTCAAGTCCCTGCCAGGCTCCTGCCAGCGGAGGGGCTGCAAAGCTGCGGGTGCAGCCACAGGCATGGGTGCCTGCAGAGGGGAGAGATTCCTGCGCTGTCCCTCTCACCCCTTGCTGGGAGTCCCCAGGTCCTGCACTGGCTCCAGCCTCCCTCTCTCACACCATTGCCCCCTCAAGCCATCCGCATCCTGGTCCCTGGGGGTCTCAGCTGGACAGGAGACAGAAGCAGCACCTGAAAGAAGGGCGGCACTGGCAGGGTGACCTGTGTGGCTGCCGTGCCAGCCCAGGGACAGGGGATGGCTGGGCTATGCGGCAGCCACCTCTCCTGCAGGTTTGGGTGTCAGGGGAGCTGTCTTCTCAAGCTCATTGCAGGTGTCTCTCAGTGCTGGTTATCATGATCATGCCAGCTTGGCTCTGGCCCCATGTTCGCCTCCCTGGGACCCTCCTCCCCAAGATGCTCCAGGATCCCTGGGCAGCCTCCAGCCCTGGTGACCCTGTTCCCCAGCGGATCTACAGTAGGGCAGCCACCGAGCCCTTCGCCAATGTGGGCTCTCGCTGTGAAACCAGCCACATTAGTGTCATCCAGCCCTGTCGCTTGGAAGGCGTCCAGTAATGAGCAGCCGGAAAAAGAGAGATCCTCGGTGGCAGCAAACAGACGCTGCTGTCGCCATGCAGTGGCTCTGGCACACGTGGGCTGCCAGCTTGGCGCTGGGAGCGACACCATGGAGACACTTCCCAATGGCCCCATACAAGCAATGGGAGCAGCTGTGACTCTGTCCTGTCCCCTCTGGGTGGGGAAGGGGTTCCCAGCCTCCACGCAGCGGCACCGGGGCAGGCGAGGAATGCTCCTGGGTTGCACAGAGGACCCCAGCCACGGCACAGAGGACAAAGGTTTTGGCAGCTGAATGTCAGAGCCTTGCTGTCGTGGGATGGGCGCACCCAGAAGGATGGGAATGGCTCCATGCCCCCTGCCGTCATCTCGCTGGCACCCATCGGTCCCTGCGCATGGCTCTGCTTCATCTCCAGCCCGGCTTGAGCTTGTGCCCTGGGCAGTCCTGTCTTGGGGCCGTGCCGGGACCAGCTGCTCTGGCAGTGAGGACCCTGCTTCTGATTTCCAGCCTAAATTTATTCATGGCCCATCCAAACCCATCATCCCTGTGCCCATGCTGTGCTCCAGCCCAGCAGTGCTCAGAGAGAGGAGCCTGTCCCCTCCACCTCCCAGGGGATGCAGGTCTCCATGGGGAACACCTCAGATGGACAGCAGGATTTGTGCCAGCACCCCGCTCCCCTCCCCAGTTCCCTTGCACCCCCAGCAAGGTCGTGTCCCCTGCTGTCTGCTCTGGGCTTGGACGTGTCCTTTCCCTGTCCCCAGAGACACTCCATGGTGACACACTTCACCTGCTTGTCCCCATTGCCGTGGCAATGGGCGCTTGCTGCCCTCCACCCCACAGGGTAGCCCTTAACAAGAGTGCTGAAGAAATAAAGAAGTCAAACCAGGCCTAATGGGGCTGGTGACACGCTGCTGACCCCCAGCTCATACAGCTTGAGTGCCACTGCCACCAGTGACCCCAGCAGCCTTCCCCAGGGCTGTGCTGCCCGGCCGGGCTGAAGGAGCAGATACTGCCCCGGGATCCTCTGGGAGGGGCGCAGGGGCCAGCCCCCTTTGCTGCCCCCGCTGTGTGGGAACCCCTTTCTGGAGATGAAAAATTCAGCAGAGCCTGAGCCAGGGTCTGGGGCTTTGCAGGACAGGAATTGGTTTCCTTGTTAAGCGCTGGGTTTGGTTTTTTTAGCAGCCTGTTTATGGGAATGGAACTGCCCTGGTGTGAATTATTCATGGCCCCTCGCAAGCTCATTCTCAAAATATCAATTTCTCCCAGTCACGCCAAGCAGCACTTAAGCCTAAAAGCCTTGTTAAAATGAACCGCGGCCCAGTGAGCCAGGGAAGGGATGGGAGCAGCGGGAGCAGGGTGGTGCAGGGGGGTCCTGCCCTCCGCCCCTGCACCCACCTTGCAGGTCCCGGAGCCATGCGGCAGGACACAGTGGGAATGGCAGGAGGGGACCTGGTGTGGGAAGGAGGATGCGCATGGTGCTGGCGGGCATCACCCCAGAGAGGAGCAAGGGAAGGTCATTGCAGCACTTGGGACTCTCCCTCAGGCTCTCTCCCAAGCAAGCTGCTTTCCAGTCGGGGGGGGACACGCATCCAGGCATCACGGCAGCAGTTCCACACGAGGAATTAATCAGGCGGAGGAACAGGGATGAGCCCAGGCATTAGCAGGGGAGCTGCTGGAGTGGGAGGGAGGGAGGGAGCTGCTGCGGCACAAACCCGACCAGCTGCAGCCGCAGATGGCACAGTGATGCTCCTCTCCCTTGGGGCTGCAGCCGGGACCCCCCGAGCATTCGCACGGAGCCCTGCTCAGCCAGTCATGGTGGAACCCACCCGTGCTAAACCCTCTGCTCCCCACTGGGCCGAGAGGAGGGCAGGGTGAGGGCATCTCCGGCTGCCAGGAGCAGAAAGGCTCGGTGGACATCGCGCAGCACCCCAGCCAGGGCACCACAGCAGCAGTACCCCCACCAGGGCCACCCGTGGGTGGGGACATCCGACATGAGGCAGGTGCAGTGCCACCACCCCGACCCCAAGCAGCAGCAGGGACCCTGCGGGCAGCAGCTGGGCAGGAGCAGCACTGCTGGTAATTGCTAATTAAAATGCAGATGCTCCCCAAACTGCAACTTTTAGTTTCTCTAGCAACTGCTGAATCAAAATCAGGTGTCAGGGAAACATCGTGCAGCGGTGCCACGGTGTCGGTGTCAGTGGCAGTGTAGGCAGGGGAGGCTGGTCCTGTCCCAGCACCCCCCGCCCGGCCCCGCAGCCACACGTGGCACTTCCAGCCTCACGCTGGGGACCAGCTGGTGAGTGCCACACACCGGGCTGAGCCTGTGGGGCCAGCGGGCAGCACCCTGCCTTCACCCCGCTCGACCCCGGCCCCCAGCGCAGCTCCCCGCAGCCCCTGGGTGGGAGGGGCTCAGACCCCCCAAGGCTGGGCTTTCTCCTTCTCTCTGTCCCCTCGGGCCCACTGCCCACCACAGGTGCCCTCACCCCATTAACCCCTCCTGGGCCAGCACAGCCTGCCTGCGCCCTGCATTCACAGTGGTGTTGGGCGAGTGGAGGGCAGCGTCCAGCCCATGGCCAAAGCGGGCATGGGGGCTATTTTCCCCCAGGACCATCTACAGGAAGGAAAAAAGCTCAAACAAACAAACAAAAAACTCAGAGTGTCCTGCCCACAGACCTGTGTTAAAATGTGTTTTAGGAAGGGGGACACCTCGTTTCTCTTCAAACCTCCACCTAAACACCCCCCCACTGTCACCCCTTGCATTGAGGCTCACTCTGCTGTGCTCACCCCAGCACCTCAGCCTGTGATGCTGCAGCAAACCATCTTCTTCCTCATTATTATTTCAAAAGTCTTCCTCACGCCAGCAAAGTTTTTTCATCCTCACATTGCCAGTTGTGCAAACAGTAAACAGTTCTGGTCCCCAGGGCCCCTCCTTGGCACAGCCCTCCCCTGATGCCTCCCCATTAACAAGGCTGTTTAGGAAATCTGTCCATGAACGAGTTTTTAATCCATCTACTGTGCCCTCTTAATTCCTCATAAAACAAGTTTTTAATCAAAATGTCATGTGGCAATAAGTGAAATGCTGGAGGGATATCAGCGGTGCTCTGCTGGTGCTGCTGCCCGTCCCTGCCGAGCTCTGCTCCTGCCCAAAGCACCAGTGGGTCTGTTGTACTGGGCTGAAGTGGGAGACATACTGGTTCCCCTCCCAGCTCTTTGCCATGACCCCAGAGGGACCCTGCGCCGTTTTGCTGAGCTCAGCATCTCCCCACTTGGGTGTCCTGGGTAGAAGGATGTTAGCATGTGACAGTATGATCATTTCCATGGCAACAGCATGTGACAGCGCGATCACCGCAGCTCCATAGTGCCAATGCCCGGAGCCAGGGTGTCCCATGTGCACGTTTCTCCTGGAGGGAGCCAGCACTCCCTGGGCACTTGCTGCCGATGGCGGGATGCACAGGGCTGCCACGAGCCCCAGCTGCACCTGAGCAGACCCACAGCTGGTCCCTGAGTGCTGCTCTGTGAGCATGGGGCAGAGCTCTGCCCATGGCCACCTCGGCAGTGGCAGCGTGGGGAGCTGGGGACCCCCTCGTTCAGGTCTCCTTGCCCCGCAGTGAGGGCAGAAGCCACTCGGGAGTGTGACGATGCAGAGGGTGCTGTAGGTCCTCCACCAGCAAGAGCCCCCATCCCTAGCAGGCACAGGGCAAGGCGGCATCCCTGTGTGCTCTGCGCCCTTCCCTAAAATGGATGCACCGACACACAGATACCGAGCACAGCATCCTGAGCAGAGCCAGGAGGAGCCCACCCGGAGCCCTGGTGCGCAGGAGCCCAGCACCCCTCATTCCCCCCATGCAGGCGATGCCGCAGCTGGCACTGCTCCAGGGGTGAGCACCCGTGGGTAAGGGGCTGGCACTGGCTGTGGGGGGATCTGTGCGGCTGGCTGGAGACATGGCAGGGAGGGAAGGAGGAAGGACAGGCGACCAGCACGTGAGCGCTCAGCCTTGCTCCCATCCCCAGCGCGCCTGTTGCTCAGAGAGCTGCCAGGGAGGATGGAGTGGGCACTTAATCTCCCCCTATAAGTTTAATTAATGGGCTGCAGTGCTCATTCTGTGCTGCCGCCTTAATTGGTACAAGCTGCAAACGCTGTGGAGCCTGGAAAAAAACATTTGGAAATGAAAAATATATTAAGCAGGAAACAGATCAATGGCTCTTAATGAAGCTGATTTGGGGCTGCCTTGTTGCCGAGGGGCCGGGGCCCCGGAGACACCCCTGGTGCCCAAGCTCCATGACCCCGGCACCCGCCCTCGTTAGTGCAATGAGCAGCCCTGCTTCTGTTCGCAGGGGAGTGGTCTGGGGCTGTAGCCCCCGTGCGGGGCTGTGGGACTCTTCCCCTATGTTTTTGGGGGCAGCTTGAGCTCTCTGTGCACAGCTGAAGAGCTCCATGTGAGCACAGCTGGAGCCCCAGCCCTGCACGGCTGGAGAGGCACCCCAGGCACAGCTGAGAAATCACCTCTGCACATCTGCAGCCCCATCACAGATGGAAGGGCCACGCAAGGGCACATCTGGAAGGCTGATCCCAGCACAGCTGGCCCATGTGGGGCTGGCCAAGAGCACCTGCAGCCCCGCAGGGCCGGAGCAGGGTGGCTGAGGGCTGCGGGCAGCACTGGCCGTGTTTCGTGGTGGTGGTTTAACGCAAGTGTGTCCCTTCACACACGGCACGGGGGGGCCAGGGCTGATTTGCATGAGGGGGCCAGGGGGCGGCAGGGCTGCTGCGGCTGTAATTGCCTCGGCTGTGCACAGAACATTAGCTGCGCTTCCCAGATATTTACACAAGGGAAAACAAAGTCATAACTCACCAAATAAATAATCTCCCAGCCACGGCACTTCAGGAGCTTGTGCCCCACTGCACTCGTACAGCCACCCCAGCAGAGAACATCCTCTGCCATCCCCCAAGGGCTTGCAGCACCCCTGGGACACGCGCTGGGAGACAGACAGGGCACCCAGCGACCTGGGGGAGGGTCATGGGTGCTGGGGTGCAGCGGTGCAATCCTCTCCACCGGGGACAGAGGGGTGAAAGACCAGGGACTGGGCGTAGGCAGACATTCCAGCTCCTGCAGGGAGTGGGGCAACCCCTGGTCCCCTCAAATAGGTGGGGCCAGGGGGGTCCTGTGGGTGTCCCACATGCCAATGCATATCCTGAGAGCACCCAGGTGCCCAAGCCTGTGAGATGCAGCCAGGGCAAGTGGGCAAGACACACAAATCGCTCTAAGCCCCACACGGGAGGGGGATGCCGCGCAGGAAACAGGGACCTTGGCACCAGCCTCTTTCACACAATATATTTTGTTCACTATTTGGCATTTTGCTTCATCTACTTGACAGCCGGCTAACAAATTAGCACGGCATGGTATCAATAGCTCCAGACTGCAGAGATTAAAATCTGTTTAACCAAGAGATCCCAAGAATAAAATAGCAAATGAGGGCAGCGAGGCAGCAAGGGATGCTCCCGGGAGCCAGGGGCTGCTCTGGCACAGCTCTGGCACAGAGCAAACCGTGTCTGGGTGACATCCAGGGAGCTCAGCTACTGGGTGACGAAGCAGAAGGACATCACAGCTCCAGCACTGTTGAGAGCAGGGGGGACCCCAGCACAGGCTGTGACCAGAGAGCACACGGAGATGAGTAGCTGCTCCGTGCCCTCGGCTGCCCAGTTTGCTTGGTGGTGGGCCAGGGTCTGCAGGGACCGTTTTGATTTCCTGCTGCTAAATCCCAGCCCCACGAATGTGATTGCTAACGGCACACAGCCCCTAATGGAGAAAGTACACTGCAGCCGGCCTGCCTGCCTGGGACAAATTGCAAATCTCGTTACAGAGTCGTGTCCAGATTTTTAACGTGCTAATAGCTCCCCAGCTCACTTATGCCTTTGGGTCCATCCCCTGAAGGTCCCCAAGAAAGGGCTTAAGCAGCTGCACCCTGCAGTGCTCCCAGGGCAAGGGCAGAGGAGGGGGGACGGGATTGTCTGTAGGAACCCCTTTACAACGCCCCAGGGACCCCAGAGCTGCCCTTTGGTGGCAGCAGCCCTGTGTGTCCCCCAGGATGCCCGGCTGGGGATGAGCGTGTGCCAGCCACGCTGCTCCACACGCAGCCCCTGCCCCACGCACAGCCCCTGTCCCAAGGGGCTGGTTCCTGTGCTAGTCCCAGGCCAGGCAGCAGCAGATGAACCCTGGCCCCGTGTTTGTGTCCCCAGTCCGTGCAGGGCACTTGGTCTGCGCCAGGCTAGAGCGTGGCTGTGCTGCTCCTGCTCGGCCACGCACGGCTGCTCCTCACAGCGCCTAGTTAGAAAAAGAGAGAGAAAAAAAAAACACCCAGATAAATAATTTAAAACATGAAATCCTTTGCACCTCTTTAGTGCTTTGCACTTTCAAAGCCCGGCCTGCCCATTAACTAATGAACCACATCAAACGCGCTCTCTCCTCAAATCCCGCCAGCCCCTGTTTGTCTGTACCAGCCTCTCCGTCCCTGCCGCCCTCCCAGGCCCCTGGCACCACCATCCCCTTCCCCAATTTGGGGGCCCTCGGTGGCAGCCCTGGGCAGGGCAGGGGCTGCAGTGCAGCACTGGGGTGGCTGCGGGCTCCCCGTGAGTCCCCTCCACTGTGGGCTGTGCCCCCCCGCTGCTCCTATTGTCACTGGGATTACTGGTGAGCGCTGTGGCAGGGGGACTGCAAGCCTGTCACATTTCAGTTGTCATTACACATTCGGTTGCTCGGCATCTTTTGCAAGCTTTGGAGCGCGTTACGGAGTTCAGACCACGTAAGTACAGGGATCATTTTCTTTCTCCCACCTGTGAAACACCCCGCAGCAGGGTGTAACGGCTCGTCAGCGGCATGCAGGGATGTTACTCAGCAGGGGGAGAGGGATCCCACTTCCCTGAAAGGTGGCGGATGCGTAAGTGCAAATTACCCAAATTGAGCATTTCACCGCTTCTGCTCTTGCAAAAGTGGTGGGCTGGGACGCGGGGGTCGCACTTGGCCCCCCCGTGGGTACATGCTGCTCTTGGCTCTGCCACCCTCCACAGCCCACCCGGCTGGGGAGCCACCCCTGCTCCCAAGGGACGCGCAGCCATGTCACCAGCCAGCCCCGCTCCTGATGTCACAGCCCCGCACAGGGGATGCTCGGAGCCCCCAGCCCTGCTGCAGGCAGAGCAGGAGCAGGCAGGGCTGGTGCTTGCGGGCAGCCCCCGGGCACGCGCCCGCTGCCTGCAGGGTGGCAGAAGAAGTAGGGTCTAGTCCAAACAAAGAGGTGTTTTCAGAGGGCTGAAATTAATAACATACACCCTAATTTAAAATTATATTAGACTATCAATTACTCCTCGAGCGTCCAAGAACTTTGCTGGCAGCATCAAATTGCCAGCTGTGATAAATGGTTTTATTGGAATTTCATAACATCTGAATTATTTGCAGATAGGAAATTTTAGTAGATTAATTAAAAATTTGTAACGAGCTGGAGTTGTTTGCAGCCATCCCCCTCACTGCTGACCTGGGGTGGGATCAGGGCTCTCCTGGAACATGATGTCCCCAGGTAGTCCCCAGGGACTGCTGTGGCAGGGGTGGCTCCGCCTGTCCTGTGGGAGCATTGCGAGGAAAAATCCTTTGTGTTTGGCAAATTGGTGGAGCTGGTTATCAAAACCTGAGTGGCTGGAAGATTGCAATGTGCTCGGCTTGAGCCAGCACAGCCTCTGCACAGGAGCATCCAGCTTCATTTGTTCTATTAGAGTTCTTCCAATACTTCAGTAAAGAGTGGGTAGAAGAAAAACCACTTGACATAGTTTATTCAGATTTTTAAAAGGTCTTTCAACGAGATCCAGCACAGGAGGTTACTATAGAAATTAAGTTGTCGTGGAGCGAGAGGCAAAGTATTGCCGCGGATCAAAGGCTCACTGAGAGAGAGGAAGCAGAGGAGGGATAAATGGGCAGTTGTCATCCCAGCGCAGAGCAGCCGCGGGGGCTTGCAGGCTCCACCATGGCCCCGCATCACTTAACATATTCGTGGGGCGTTTGGGGAGAAGGAGCACCAATTTTTGAAGCAGGATTTTGGAGGCATATCAGGGTCCAAGAGGCTGTCAGATGAGGCAGGCGTGGCGCTGGCGCGCAGGTCATGGCAGAGCTGCGGGGCCACGCTGTGGCGAGCATCCCTCGGGGGCTGCTTGTGGGTGACCATAGCCTCGCGCCTCGCAGACTGCCACTGCGCCTCTTGGCTGAGGATCTGTGGGGGCAGGGGGGACACAGCCCACAGGGGTGGGTGACGGGGCAGTGAGGGCTGTGGAGGGGGGAGCAGCCACCCTCCACCATCCCTGCTTCTCTGCCCACCTGTGCTGCCGTGGTTATACCAGCAGGAGTGTGGTTCAGGGCAGCGCCAGGCCTGCTGGGCTCTGCCCACTGCCTCCAGTGCAGGGCAGGGCATCGCCCCATTGGGTGGGTGACACCCCTGCTCCCACGGTGGCAGTGCCAGCAGGCACCCCGTGGGCACAGCAAGCCCCTGCTGCCCTCGCAGGCAGGTTGCGGCAAAGCCCCAGTGCCACGGCCAATGCCTTTGGGGTACAGATGGGCTCTCCCACGCTGCCCGTGGTGCATCGTGTCCTCACGTGGCATCTCGGTGCATGGCTTGGCAGCAAAGTGGTGCCTGTGGGGCAGAGCTCTCCCGCGGGGGCACTGCCAGGGGCCGTGCAGGCAGCACCGGGGCTGGGAGCTCCCAGGCAGCCCACGCACGGGCGCAGGTGGGAGCACATGGAGCCAGCGCCGCACTCGCGTGTTTCCCAGGGCTACAGCGCGCAGTGCCGCATGGCACGGCCCCAGCAAGTCTTTGTTCTCCTCTGGGCTCTGGGAGTTTCCAGCTCTCCCGCAGCAGCCTCTGACTCCACATGCTGGGGAAGCTCGCTCCTTCATCCGGCAGAGCTGCCGAGCCCAGTTTGCCACTTTGCTGTCATTAGCCCCAGCAAGAGCCCTGCCAGTGCGGCTGCCGCTCCCTCCCTCCCGCTAACAGGCAATTACCAGCCGAGACGAGAGATGGCTGCAATTACTGCGCGGCTGCTGCGCGGCTGCCTGCTTCCCCCAGCACCGAGCCCAGCCACGGGAAACAGCCGCAGCCCTGCCCCAGCTGCCCCACACACAGCCACAGTCCCAGGGCTGCTCCTCCCGCGGGGGGTCTGTGGGGTGGGAGGCCAGGGGTGTGGGTGGCAAGTGCACCAAGAGGCACCATGTGGGCCCTGGGGAGCTGAGCTAGGAGCTCAGGCAGCTCTTGCCTGGGTCCAGGACACACTGCTGTGGTGGCCTGGCCGTGCCGTGCTTGGGGGATGCCCCAGTCACAGGCAGCAGCAGCCAACACCTGGCTTCTGGGCTGCAAACAGGACGCGCTCTCAGGACTAGTAATTCCCTGGGGAGGTGGCCGATGCTCAGCTTCGCTGGCTATTGCCGTGCAGTGCTGTCCTGTTCCTGCAGTCACTCCCTGCCCTGCCAGTACCTGGGGTGGCAGAGTCTCAGCACCCAGAGGTGCTGCCTGTGCCCGCCCCAGAGCAGAGCTCTGTTTGCCTGTGGCACGATGGCGAGGGAGATGCACCCAGGGGTGCCACAACCCCCTGCTCCTCCGTGGGGCAGGACCCTTTTGCACAAGGGTCTCCTAGGTGCAAGAAGCAAAGAGGGATTTACACCCTGCCAGGCGAAGCCAAGCAAGCAAGACCACGATGGGTGACTCAGAGTGACCTGCGCCCCTGGATTTTGGCCAGAGAGGTGCAGACCCAAGAGGAGAGGGGGGATGAGCTCTGGGGAACCCCCAGCCCACCTGGCCCACGCAGACAGACAGTCCATCAGGCTTTGTCCCATGGCTGCCCCATCCCAGCAGGGCTGGATGGCCCCAGGGCAAGGGCAGGGATGCTTCAGTCCTGTCCCCATCCCCGCAGGTGTCCTCAGCACTCAAGAGGGTGTGGGGCCGGTGCTGGCGCCCAGCTCCCCACTCCCACCACCAAGAACCTGTTCAGCCAGAAAGGGGCCCCACGGTGCTGGTGCCGCAGCACAGATAAGGAGGGGAATGTAAACACCCTCCCGGCTCTGGCATCCCAGCTATCTGAAGTAGCAAGTGCCTCCAGAGCAAATTCCTCCCCCTCCTCCTCCTGTGTCAACTATGGGGCCCTCCTCCCCTGGTCTGCAGGACGGGGCTGCCCCTCGCTGTCCTGCAGCCCCCCATTTTCAGTCATCCCACATATGGGTTTGCCTCCTTCCCCTCTGTCCCCACCTGGCCCCCCAGCAGCCTCCCCAGGGCACCCCCCCGCCATCGCCCCATCCCATCAGAAGCCTTGATGGAGGGTGGTGATGGGTGGTGGCGATCCCCCCTGCTCCTTAGCCTCAACCTCCTGCTCAGACTGGTTTTGCCAGATGAAAAGTCTCTGTACTGTAACCCTACCAGCGGTCAAGAGCCTTTCTCACTGATTTCAGCATTTCTAGCCAATTTCAGCATTTCTCACTGTTTTTGGCAAGCAGAGCACAGGCGTGTCAGGGCAGGAGAGGCCTTGGAAGAGGCTCAGGGGGTTGCAGGGCAGTGTGGGGCACCCAGCATCTCTGCCCGGTGCTTTGGCTGGTGTCAGAGGATAAAACTCCCCGTCTCTCTCTGAAATAAGTAAAGGCAGCTCCCGTCGGCCCCCTTCTGCCTTTCACAGGCTGGGGGGGAACAGCCATGCTGCCACCGCAGAGGAGTGGGTGCTGCAGGGCTTTGGGAGCAGCCACTGGTCCCTCCTGTTCCCTTCATTGCCCAGCTGTTGGCTTGGTGTCCCACCTGTCCCACCTGTCCCCCTAGGCAACGCCACTACCTTGCGCTCACAACCGGGTGCCATTGCACGGCGGGGATCCATCCTGCTGTGCTGGCAGCAGGCTGCAAATTGGCAACACTGGGAGAAGCAAAATGCACCCGGGACATCGCCCGGCAGAGCCCTGGGGAGGAGGAGAGACAGGGCACCTGCGAGGACGTGGAGCCACGGCAGCACAGGGGGCTTGATGCCAGCTGGGCGGGCTTGCATCATGGCATCCAAAACCACTGCATCCGCAGCGAGGGTCCATGCAGCCCTGCATGGAGGGACCATCACCCTGCTCACCTCTGCGTCCCCTCCACACCCCTTCCATGCCTGCTGTCCCTCAGAGTCCCCACAGTGTCCCTGGCCAGCACAGTCCCCAGGGGCCACAGCTGAGCCAGGAAACAAGTGGTAGCAGGGAGGGACAGGGGGCTTTGCCCCTCCATGCCAGAGGGGTGGAGGGGCGCAGGCATAGGGGACAGGCCAGTGGCACCACGAGCTCCTGGGGCTGGCTTTGATGCACCTGTACTCACTTGGGAGTCGCTGGTGGTGGCAGAATCTGGCTCTTTAAAATCAAATGGTGTTTAAAGTTAATTCACTGATGACTGAAGTTTGATGCATGAGTGGCATTTCTCCACATTTCCAAACCAACTTCTGACGGCAGCTCTGACACCAGCCTCCTTGCCCTCACGCCAGGTGCCAGCCCAGACACAGCGATGGCTTAGCTGCCCTCAGGGACACACAGGACACCCAGGTTGTGACCCCGGGCAAAGGTGAGCACAGAGAGCAAGCAAGGAATTGCAATGAGGAGTAATTAAACCAGACAAGGAGCAATTCCTCACTCCATGGTGCTGCAATGGGCTGCTGTAGAGCATGGTCAGATCCAGCTCAAGGGCTGCTGAGCCTTTAATCCCACCTGCTAATCCCCTACCTGAACCTTTCCCTTCATCTTCCAGGGAATTTGGTGCCTCATCACCGCAGGGTGGTCCCTTCAGAGGGACCTCCTGAAGGCTGGTGCCTCCAGCAGTTTGTTTTCTAAGGCCCAGAGCTGGCACTGACACTGCTGCAGAGGATTCTCTCCGATGTGGGGGCCAGGGCTGCAGCCTGAGCCCCAGCACAGCCCCAGCCCTCTCAGCGATGCTCAACCTGCTGCTTCATGATGCTCCGGGGTATGTGCGCTGCCCATGGCTTTCTCTCCCCATGGGCTTGTTTCCTGCCTCTTGGTGACCTGCTGTGCCCAATGTCACTCCCAGCCCCAGACACGTTTTAATAGAGTGGGAGCACTCAGGGAGTTGTGCAGACACGTCCCCAGGTGTGGGGCTGCAAAGCCAGCACACACAGTTGGTGCTGAGGCTGCACGTCACAGTCTGGGCACAGGGACCACCAGCCCGTGCCGGAGGGCTTCTCCTAGGCGGCAGCATGAGTTTGGATGAAAGGCAGGATGGCTCCTTGCCAGCAGCCCCAGCAGTACGACTGGCTGATGGACCCCAGCTTGGTTATCCCCAGACCCCCCTCCCCTCCCGCAGGCACCGGGGCGGCTGCAGAGAAGTGGCTCGTCCCAAGAGCCATCCCAGGGGTGAAGCTGTGGCCCTGTGCAGAGCCCTCTGCCCGGGGGCAGGACGCAGGGTGAGGCGTGGGGGCAGCGGGGGCTCAGGGAAGGCCTGCGGGGGGGGAACAGGGCCACAGAGATGACCTTCGGGAGCGGTGGCAGTATCAGCCACCAACCCCGCTGCAGGAGGGCGAGCGAGAAGGCCATTAGCAGTGTCAGATGTCTGCGATGCCATTACACACGTGATGCTTGTCTCTGCACCCGGTTAATTATTAATGGGGTCCGTGCTGCTGCCGGGGGGACACAGCCAGGATACCCTGGCACCAGGAGCTCTGTGCAGTGGCTGCTGCCAGAAGCGTCTCTGCCTCCTGAGCACGGCCTCTCCCACAGCCCCTGCTGCCGCGCAGGAGCCAGGCAGCCCTCGGAGCAGGGAATCCCGCATCCCACGGAGGAGCTGTGCCACCAGCCAGGGACAAACACACGTTCACAATAACGCCTCTCTTTTCTCCCCTGCAGACTTTGTGCCTTTTTTTCTCTTCTTCTATCCTCCTGGCTTTGCCATATGCAATGAGGAGTAAATCAAGAACATTGATGTTAAAAAAAAAAAAAAAAGGTAGGATCAAGGGAAAGGCTGGGAATTCTTTATTCTTTCCCTGGCATCTCACTCACACCAGCCCCAGGGCTCTGGGGCTCCCGGCACATGTGGTTTGCAGGGCCAGGGGCTGTCTGCTCTGTGCCCTTGATGCTGCAGCCAGGAGGGACCAGAGGCAGCCGGGAAAGCACCAGCAAGCCCAGCAGGTGTAAAGACATGGGGATGCCACTCAAGGCCATGATGGGGACTAGACGAAGGCAGTGACTTGGACGGGTACAAGAAGTGACTCCCACTCCAAGAAACCCATTCAAAGCACTGCTTGAGTGTTTCGCAGTATTTTCCCCCAGTAGATCTCATGGAAGCCCCAGTTTGGCTTTCAATGTTAGTTTGAGTGGTTGGGAAAAAAAAAAAACCACAAAAAAAACCCCAACAGAATTTCAATAAGAGCCCCCTTATCTCAGCCTCCTCCCTCAAGGCTGCTCCCCATTCTCTGCCCTCCAGCCTCCTTCACGCAGTGATTTACATGGTAATGGCCTCTGCAGCCCAGGGTTAAATGGAGAATTTGCACTGGTGCCTGGCTGCTGTCTGGCCCTTGGGGCAGCGGACCAGGGGGCAGGGGCTGGGGGTCTGCCCCAGCCCCCTGCCCACAGCAAGGGCACAGCAGGGAACTACTCTGGGGCAAAGGCATGGGTAGAGCCCTGGGCAATGGGGTGTGGGGTCCCCCAAGGCCACCCAGCACACCAGTGTGTGTGGGGTGTGTGGACAGCACGAGTGTCCCTGTGGGACCGCTCGAGCTTGGCACTCAGTGCTGCTTCTTCCCTGCTCGTGCCAGATGGTGACTGGTGCAGAAAGGCAGAAATGTTTAGTAGATATTTCTGTTCTGTATTTGGAATGAAGCAGGAGGATATATTCATCTCCAGATGATACTGTGGATGGAATATAAATCCTGCCATCTGTAACAATGGGGGATGTGAGGCATGATCTCCTCGAATTCAGCATTTGCAGATCATCCAGACAGCTGATGCTCAAGAGTCTAGAAGGAACTAGCTCAAGCCAATGCTACATTTTAACAGATCTTAGAAAAATGGGCAAATTCCAAAAGACTGGAGAAATGCCAGTGTAGTTTCAGTGTTTAGAGAAATTTAAAGGCACAGCCCAGACACCTGCACATCAACATGTCTGTTCATGGATTTTGTGGGCTCTTTTTTTGGACAGACTTATAGGTCTCGTTGGTAAGGCAAGCGTACCAATATAGCAAACTTGGATTTCTTCAAAGCATTTTCCTTATTACTACTTGACATTTGGATTAAAAAACCCACGCGACAGAAGGAATTATCAGGGCACACACTAGACAGACTAAAAACTCTCTCAGACAGATCTCACCATGTGGTGGTTACTGGGGAAACTTCAGAGGATGGAGGTGACCTTAGCGAGGTCCCTTGGGGAATCTGCTCCTGTTGCAACGCTGTGTATATTTTTAGCCAGTGATCAACCTGAACATAAAAAAGCCGTGATGGTGAAGTCTGCAGGTGATGCGGTGACTGGTAAGGATGTTAATACCAAGCAGGCCAGGTTGCTGTTCTGGTATCTTCTACATTGAGGTGCTGGAGCATGTCCAAAGAAGGGCAATCAGGCTGTTGAAGGGTCTAGAGCACAAGTCTTACAAGGAGCAGCTGAGGGAACTGGGGTTGTTCAGCCTGAAGAAAAGGAGCCTGAAGGGAGACCTCATCGCTCTCTACAACTACCTGAAAGGAGGGTGGGAGGTGGGACTCAGTCTCTTCTCCCAGGTAACAAGTGATAGGACAAGAAGAAATCGCCTCAAGTTGTGCCAGGGGAGGTTTAGATTGGATATTAGGAAAAATGTCTTCACCAAAAGGGTTATCAAGCATTGGACCTGGCTGCCCAGGGAAGTGGTTGAGTCACCATCCCTGGAGGTATTTAAAAGATGTAGATGTGGTGCTTAGGGACACGGTTTAGTGGCAGACTTGGCAGTGCTAGGTTTATAGTTAGACTTGATGATCTTAAAGGTCTTTTCCAACCTAAACAATTCTATGATTCTATGATTCTAAATTGCCTGGTGAAATGACCATAATCCAACTAAATGCATTTTAATACAGCTGCATGCAAGAGAATGCATTTGGGAACAAGACCCGCAGCCTTTATCTCCAGGATGGGGCTTGGAAAGCTGCAGCTCAGAAATGATTGCAGGTAACTGCCTCTACATGAGCTCTCATTTCAACATCACGCTGAAAGCACCTAACACCTTCCCTGAATATATAATGGGAGAATATCAAACAAAATTAGGGGGGCAATCTTGCCTCTGTTCACATTACTGTTGAAATGATGACTGTGGATGTTATTTCCAACTTGGGTGTCCAGAATTAAAAATGACACTAAAGTTCTGCAAAGGAAAGCCATATGTACCATCAGGGCATCAGAAAACAAGCTCTGGTACAAGACTGGAAGCGTCCAAACTGCTCAGCTTGCTGGGGAGAAGACTGAGACATGCCTCAACCTCAGTGAGAAGAGATCCTGACAGTTCATCAGCCTCCATCTCTCAAAGGAGCAACAGGATCTGAAGGCTGAAGCAGACGTTAGAAAAATTCAGCCTGGAAAGAAGATCCCAGCAGGAAGCCAGGAGATGCTGGAAGAGCTGAGTAGAAGGCAGCAGATTTACCAATTTCACAACCAACTCCTGTATATGAGACAGGTAAATCCGGATTCCGGGGAGGCTCTGTAGCCCTGTTGTGCACAACCTCTTCTGCACCCAGGGCTGCTTCAGCCGCCCCAGGGACACCAGGACTGCTCATTCTGGCCTTGAGATGTTCATGGCTTGCATGCCGAGGACAGGAGATTGCTCAGGACTGATCTCTCCCTCTTTTCCCAGGATGGAGAGTCCAGGTCAGCAGGGCCAGGCGGCTGCTCGGTGCACTGGGGCTGGACACCCTGCGGAGGGGGTCTGGGATACCGAGCCCTTGCCGGTGGCTCTGATCAGTGTCTGACAGTGCCAGGAAAATGCAGCAGCATCGCCCAACACCAGGTACCCTCTTTGTGCTAAGCTGAGCCCTCAGCCTGTAGCAGCACACCTTGCGCCCCTACCCAAGCACCTCTTGAAGCACCCTGCTTCTCTCTGGAAGGGGCAAGTGACTCATTTGCTGAAAAAAAGCTGTGGAGCAAAAGCAATGTTTTCGGTTTGTTTGTTTGTTTTTGGTGGGTTTTTTTTTATTTTTTTTTAATAAGAAAATATATCTACTTTGTTGAAATAAAAAACTTTGGAAGTTTGGTGTGTTATTTCCCCTGCTTCTTCTCCCATGCTTTCCCATTAGTTGTTCCTGCTCTGGAGCAGAGCAGAAGGATGGTGGGTGGGGACTGCCTTATGACTTTTCCCTTTCTAGCTGGAACAGGGCCAAACTTCCTCAACTTTGGAAAAGTGACAAGAGGAAAAAAAGAAGCACTAATTCTGGTGATCTGGAATGGCAGAATAGGAAAAACAGGGGCTTGAGTTTGAATTTTGTTCCGACGAAGCAAAAGAGGGGAGTGGAAGGAAAAATCCACAACAAGCAGGTGGAGAGAACATGGATGGACAAAAACGAAAGGGGGTGGGCAGAAAGGCTCAGGTTTTGAAAAGTAAAACCAAAGAAAATCTTTTATTGGAACCAAGCAAAATGGAAACAAGCTTGAGATTTTTCATGAAGTTGCTTTTCCATTTGACTCTGTCTGGGCAACAGCTAGAGCCCCAGCAGGGGCACAGCAGCATTGCTTTGGGAAATGAGCTCATCTCTGGCAGAGAAACCTCCTGCAGAGCCCCTGCACCAACCAGCCCTCAGCAAGAAGAGGGTCCAAGGGGTCCAGAGGAGGTTTTTCACCACGTTAGGGCTCTGCAGGAGGGTTTCTGACTCTGCACAGGCAGGAAAATTAGTCTGTGATGAGAACTGGAAAGTTAGAGGGAGAATTAGAGAGGGAATAAGCAAAATATGTCAGAGCTGTCTCTGTGTTGAGGCTGGAAACCAAGGGAATAGGCAGGAGGAAGGAGAGGTTCTCAAGCATGAAGACGGTTGTGATTTAGCTGGCATTGCGGAGGCCTGGTGGGAGGGTATGTGACTGAAATACTGGTGGGGAACCGGGTGGAGGCACCGTGTCAGGGGGAGCCATGGGGAGGAGAGCTGGACTGCCACCCCCCCGAGCAGCCATGAGCAAAATCCTGGAGATGACAGCAAAGACAGCCGCCACCATTGCAGCGGTGGAGCCCGTTTATGGCAGGACAGAGCCTTGGTGCCAATCACAGGGTGCATGGGAGGCTGCACCGTTGTTTAGAAAAAAAAGCTCATTTTTATTCACAATTAATTGCAATGCAGATCAGCCGATGCATATGTGATGGGCTTAAACCTTAAAGCTCAAACATAGGACTGTTGAAAACTTAGTGACTCATTAATAACAGACAGGCTTGTGTGGAGAAGATCATTAAGTAAATGAGTTACAGAGGGCTGTGAGAAACTGCCATAACCTGAACCTCAGCCAGAGGCTTTTGGGGTGAAATTCAGCCTGGGCAGCGGGTCGGCTGCTGGGCTGTACGTGGCTCTTGCCTAAAGATGGGGGATGAAAAGGCTGGTGGGTGCCAGCCAGGCTCTAAATCCCTCTCTGCAGAATAAGCAGCTATTTACATGGCATAATTTCCAAAACAAAAAGCTGAAAATTTAGAAAAGAAAGGAGGAATAAGACATTTTCTGACAGGTGGGAGTCCCTATTTGCTAAGTTTTGTTGGAAAGGCAAGGTGAAAATGATTTCATATTTAGTCAAATATGCCACAAATGAAGGAGAAAGTAATTCTCTCTGGTAGTGGCAGAGTCATGCCAGGATGCCTTCTGGCAGAGAGGGCAGAGACGAGACTGCACGTGCAGTGAATGTCAGCAGAGCAATCCCTTGCAGAGGGGCAAATATGCTCAAGTGAGTGGTGAATCTTTCTGGGGTAAAAAATTAGAAATGGTGTGCAGCCATCAGGAGCTGGCAATATTGCCAAGCACTAAAACCCATTCCCCCATCCACCCAAAATATCACATATTTGATATTATTTGCTTTCCAGCTTCTGAGAAGGCAGTTGCACCATCTTTTAATGCCCTTCTTTGAAACTTTGTAGGGCATAAAGTTATTTGTCTGCTCAAAAAAAAAAAAAAATTGTCCAGAACTGGTGAATATGTTTGAAAAGATGGGCTTATGGAAGTGTCCTTGAAACTGGAGTCCTGGGCAGAGCTGCTCTGAGCCAGCCCTGCCCTAGGCTGTGGGTGCAGGCACAGGCTGACAAGCAGGGGGCAATGGACATAGGGCGATGGGCACGGGGGTGAGGGTCTGTGGAACGGGAACCTCCTGGAGGGGAGGCAGCAGCCAGCTCGCCTGGGACTTTGGAAATAGCCATTTGAAAGCAATGCAGGGTACAATAGTAAATGGAATTAATCAGGAGCCTTTAAAAAAGACTGCTTCACACTTAGGATATAAAAAAGAATAATAACACACAACACCGTTTGTCTTTAACAAGCACCAGGTAATACATTTCCAACAATTCCATCCAGATGCACCACTTGAGAACCTCTCCTAATTGTGAAATTAGAAATATTTTTGTTGTAAATGCCACAGGATGACATATAGGGGGATATTCACCCCGCACCACTCCACACTCTTTGCGATAGTCGAGTCCCACTTTAGTTTAAAGGTTGGTGCACAGAATGTCATTTACATTGAAAAAAAAAATCAGCTGCAAAGTGGGAGAAACATTTACTATAATAGCCTTAACCCGGGAGGATTCTCAGGTATCTGGTCAGGCTGAGGCTGTCTGGAAAGTGAATATCACATTAAACTCCAAAGATCAGTTACTTCAATGATCTCTTCACAACAGAAAAAAAAAAACCAACCCTCTTTTAAGGGGTAAAGCAAAAATGTAACATAATACAGAAAATCTGGGAGTTATTGAAAGGCTAAGAAATTTCAGATGGAGCTAATTCTGTATCTGTCATTGAAAAGCCAGCTTAAGGGGGGAGATGCTTTGGTTTACATTATTTAAATGCAGCTGCAATACATGAACACTGCTCTGTGAAACTGCCGTATGACAGGCAGGTTCCCAGCAAAAGGGAGAAAAATCACTGTGAAATGAAGGGCATTTGCTTCAGCAAATAAACTGTGAAGAGACAAGCTTAAATCTAACTTCAACAAGATCTTTAATATGCTATTTGGATGTTATAAGGGTATGAGGATGCCCTTTGATATTAGTCCTGCTCCTGAGATATTTCACACAGTAATTGCCTAAATCTTTAAGGCACAATGTATTGAAGCTATGTTGACTGCTATTTTAAATTGGGCGAAGGCTCTAAAAAAGCAGAACCGGAGACCCGGGCAAGGACTGCAGACAGCAGAGAAGACACTTCAGAATGAACTTTAAAAGGTCAAAATTTGGTCTATCAGAATTACCTGTACTGGCTCTGAGCTGAGCTACAATGGCTTTGTTGCCAATTTAGATAAAATAGAAGCAATAATTAGAATGTCTAGCCTCTAGGATATAAAGCGAATCTACGGAGATTTATGAAAACAATATACTATTTGGCAATATCTATTCCTAAATCTATGGCCAGCATTTCCTCAGGAGAGAAGTGCTGCAGTCTGAAATTGCCTGCACTAGGCAGGCAGAGAAGGAAGCACTGGAAAGGCTAAAGCCGTGGTGATGGAGACCCCTCAAGCGTGCCCCAGGATCAGTGCCTGATGCCTGCCTGCTCTTTGCAGTCACCCGGGTAAGCCATGCATGGGCTTGTCTTGGGAAAGCCCGGCGTGTATTTGGTGCTGGGGTGGATTATCTTCTGAGCCTTTCTCTTGTGCCTGCCAGAGAGAAGCAGCGTGCCCTACGTTTCCCTGCAGGTCTGGAAGGAAGTGGGACAGCGAGCTCTGTGGCAGGCTCCTGCCCCCCCAAACCTGGTCTAGCTGGGACGTGAGCCTGTGCTAGCGGTGCTAGGCATGGCTAAACACAAAACCACCAAGGGCATGGCACAGGAGGGGGAGACTTTGCAGAGCCTGTCTTGCACAAGCCCTGTCCTGCCAGTTCCACCACAGCAAAAAGGATTAAAATAGGTTGCAGACTATTCCTTCCTCAGAAAACCCTGCAACTGCTTAAATCCAAGAGAGACAGCCCTGCCGGGTGTCCCGGGGGAAGAGCCCTGCTCCAGTTCTGTGGGAGGGTGGGATGCCCAGACTGGTCTCTTCCCTTTGGTCTCTATAACCACGGTAATATACAGCTGCTGTTGTCAGCATCTAAATTTGGGCTACCTAATGCCACAAGTAAACATGCCATACATAGGGGTTTACTTAAAGGGCTCAGCTTCAGGAGGTGCTAAGCACCATCTTTCCCTCAGCAAAACACATATGCAAGTGTTTTAAACAGCTTTGGAGTCCTGACATACTTATCCTGGATGTGAGGATGTGCCAGCTGCTCTGCTGTCTCTATGTTCCGCGGCTCAGCACCTCGCAGAATCACGCCCATGGTGACCAACAGGCAATGGTTAATAACATCAGTAGTTAATAACACTGAGCTCTCCCCACTGAACTCCAGGTTGAACAGCCTCTCTTAGTGACATGCAAGTGCTTCTGTAGAAGGGTGAAGCCATCCAGAGTTTTCACCATAACTTTGGTGGTGAGTGGGAGGAAACGGAGCTGGCATGTCCCACACCTCGCCTGAAAGCAGGGGGACATCGTGAGCACTTGGCAATGACGTACCTGCTTTCCAGGTCCTCCCTGGAGATGCTGCTGCACATCCATCAATCCACGCGCTAGGCAGAGATGGTGGGTTGACGCCAGATCCTTTGTCCTGTCCCCCTTTAGGTGTAAGCGGCTGATGGATGGTTCTGTCACCTGTGGGCAATGACTGGTGGGGGGACATTGTGCAGGGAGCATTGGGGTGTGTGCAGCGATTCAAAGATAATCCACAGGGATAAAGTGGCAGATGAGAAATGCATAGCTAGGAAAGCATAAAAAACAGCATCAAAATTACAGGAGACAGTTAAGGTACAAGAAATAAGAAAATAGTCCATAAGCATGGGCAGAGCCATGACCTACTCACGTAATCTATGAAAAATATGAACACACCAGATCCACATGAAGGTGAGCAAGTGCCAAAACAATGCATACCTGTAACAGTATGCGCTTGAACTGTGTATTCTAAACATCCTCCACATGGACAGCTCTGCTCTAGTCACACTGCGGTGTTCATGCATTAATACTTTTATTTAAAAACAAGAACAGAAGGGCAGAGGAATTAGGGAATAAATCTGAGTCCTCTAGCAACTGAAGGCTGAGTTGGGCTGACTCCAGGGCAGTTTGGGTTGGAGAGAACTGCTCTCACCTACCTTCAGTAATGATAATGAAGAAATCGGGGATTCTTCTGCAGGAAGCAGAGGATTTATGAGAGAGCAGCTGGAGAGGCCAAGAGGAAAGGATAAACACAGAGATGGTAAAAGAGTATCTGCCAAAACTCAACCTACATATTGTAAATCTGCAGGTCCAGACACAGTGCGCCTGAGAATTTTAAAAGAAATCTTTGAAGACAATCTTGAAAAATAATCTTGCCTTCATCACAGGAGTTATCTGGGCCCTTGGAAAGGCCAAATGTGCATCTCATTACAAAAAATGTTGAGAGTATGGAGCAGGAATCTGCTGCCCACAGCTCTCCAGCAGGAGGGTTTCAAACAGTTTGGGGTTTTTTTCTTATCCCTCTGCCTCCTCCTTTCCTGCTTCCTCTTGTTACAGCCCTACCCAGCCTACAGCCTCTGCCCAGTGCTCCACAAAACTGCGGGGAGCTTGGAGGCAAGGCAGCCTGCCCACAGTCCTCATCCTTTGCCTGCACACACAGCCCCGTTTGGGTCCTTTCTGTCAGGAACGGGTATGTTTGCACTACACCTTTGCTTTTGCATTTGGAGACTTTTTTTCTTTTCCAAAATCCAAAGGGAGCTGGGCATCAGTGGGGAGGGAAAGATAACTCTACATCTGCTTTCCAAACTCCAGTACCTCAAACAACCCACAGCCTTTTTAACTGCAGTCCCTGGAAAACAGGAGTTTCAATAAACCCCATTCCCAGCTAACCTGCTGAGCTGCTGATCGTCTCTCTACCTTGCTGGGAAGCAGATGCATCGCCCTTCTCCCCAGCTCTTTCTTGTTCTGGGAAAGGACTAAGATGTGAGAGAGATGGTATGATTTGGGAAGCAAAAGCTGGAGGAATCAGTGGTAAGAAGTTTCTTGAGGACGGGGAAGCTCGCCTTCACCCTGCTCCTCCCCATAGACTGCTCACGCCAGGGATGAATCACAGAGAGCTTGTGAGTGGAGGCACAGAGGTGTGGTAATGAGGAAGCGATGTGGGATGCACCTCGAGCCTTACAAGCAGCTTGTGGTTTTGGGATTCTGCAGTAATCAGAGCTGCTTCGCAATCAGCTGCTGCAAGGCACCCAACGGCATGCTCTCACGGACCCAGAGGGACATTCAGCAGGTCTGGAGGTGGGACTGCACTGCCTCTAACCCACTCCCTCCCTGTGTGTTACAATTAATTTTCTTCCCCTTTTGAACAGATCGTCCTCATTATGCAGCCTGCTTCTCCATCTCCTGCGTGGCCAGTCCTCTCAGTCATTCTTGTAGTGCTACAACTAAGTTTTCTTAAAAACTGAATGAAAACTCTACAGATTTAAAGAATTTGGTGTGGGCTCAAAATTGGTTGATGAGTCACAGACTCTGTAACCATAAAAATGAAACTTCAAAATTGGGAACAATTTCAGTGACGTTACCACAGGAGACAGGACCAGCACTTGCATTTAAGTTTCACTAAACAGAGAACGAGGTAACACTGTTCATACCAGTGTCACCAGTGGGCACTGAGCACAGCCTGGATGCATCCAAATCTACCCGGGAACATTACAGCCATGGGCTGAATGCAGCAAGACAAGACCCACTGCTGACAAACAGCAGTCTGGAACCTTGGAGAGAAAGTGAAGCAGCTCGAGGAGCTGGAAGGCAGTGAGATCAAGGCTAATGGGTGAGAGCTAAGCTAGTACCACACAATCCTGCAGTTTAACAGCCCTGAACAGAGCTGATGCCATTCAGCATGGAGGGAGGGGAAAAGTGCTGTATGGCACCTGCCATGTGAGTCCCTGCTCCGGCGTCACCCCTCAGCAAAGCTGGCAGCACTGCTGGTGTGGTCCCTCATCCAGTTCTTTTGTCCCAGACACATCTGAGCATCTGCCAGCTGTGCACCAGCCCTGGGGATGGACCCCTCCGGCACTGGGCTCTTCTCTTCTGCCTCCCCATGGGGAGAAGGACCCAAGCAGCAGAGGTGTGGGCAGCATGTCGTAGTGTGTGTCTGCTTGCCTGAATGCAAGTTGTTCTGTGTTTAAAATATGAAAAATGTCCCTCCATTTTGAAAAATATAGGTAACAGGTAAGTAACAGGAATGATGCCAGGATTAATGCACACAGTTATGAAAAACTGAAGAAACCAGCATTTCATAAATTATCAGAGTGAATGGTCAGAGGGGATGCAGTCTTGCTCTATAAATACCTTCAAGGTAACAATATAAATGAAGGAAGGGAATTAATTCAGTCTCAGAAGATGGCAGGACAAGGAGCCTGAAGTTAAGGAGGAAGAGCTGAGGCTGGATGTAAGACACTGTCAGCAGCGAGCATCCCTGGGCAGGCCACTGGGCTCCCCATGGCACACGAGGCTGGAGCGATGCAGCGGGCGGGATGGTGGCAAGGAGCAGCCCACCATGTGCTGCCACGAGCCTGCTCCTCACACACTGCTAACTGCTGGTGGATAGAAGTAAGAAAAAATGTTTGAAGCTCTGGCTTGCCAACAAAACAACACCCTGCAGGGCAGAGACACACTGTGAGCTGGAGAGTTTGTGCATTTGCTGTGGTAAGAAGCTCTGCTGGTGGCCCTGGAGCAGGGACCGTCTCCTCCTGCCCCAAGCAGCCGCTCAGGAGGCCTCAGTGGCTCAGGGCTTCACGCTCCTGCTGGGACATATGGTTGGGTTATGGCCCCATTTGCAGCGTGGCCTCTCATCAGGCAGCTGCCAGGGCGGGTGCTGGCCATGCACAATACCTGCCCACTCCATCTGGGGCAGGAGGACAAGTCCAGTGAGACCTGCAGGCATTGCCACCTGTCCCCACAGCCATGTCAGGGCAGCTCCTTGGAGAGCTGGGTCCTACCACCACCTCCATAAATCCATATTCTGGTTAGGACACCAGTGAGGACAATCCAGTATCCAGTGCTGCCACACAGTGGTGAAGAGGCATTTCAGAAGGCAACATCTGCAAAGCCACCCCATTGAGGATCTTTGGTTGGAGTCTGACACCCTGCATTGACCTCAGGGGACACCTGGGCAGGTGCTGGCAAGAGCTCATGGGCACAGGCCCAATTTAAAGCTCCTTGGTGATCAACCCAACTCTTCCCCAGCGGGCATGATTCCCTGCAAGGTACTCCCAAAGGCATGCTTTCCTTCCCACCATTGGTGATGGGGACATGTCCCTCACTGTAGTAATATCACAGTGGGGAAAATTCTGTTATTATTAATTTATGTTTCTTCCATTTGTTTTCAGCCAAGATTTTCTGTTTATTTCCTCTCACATCAAGCAAACCAAACAGCCTCCCATGTTGGGCTCCTTAGACTTCACAGACTCACAGCTCAACAGTTCGTCCTCCTTTGTCTGTGACCCTTGAAACTGACACTGCACCAACACAACATGTTTATCCAATAAGTTTTTAAATGTTGGTTTTCAAATATGCAGAAAGGTACCAAAGGGGACTGCGAAGGTATCCAGGTGCCCAACTCACACCTCGTTGCAAGGCTCAAAGCCCTCCAGCAAGAACCTTGACCCTGCAGAGTTTTACCTTAAAAATATGATCTCTTGACCAGGCAGAATATATTCATCTTTGAAATGTTGAACAAGGATGAATGAAACGCAGGACTCCATCTCCTCATGGTCTGAATGACTCCCCCCAAAATACTTGTGCCTTTCCAGGGAGTAGCTCACTTACTGCAGTAGCTCCTGCATGTATTGCTGAGGTTCACAACCCTTTTGCATTATTTATCTTTCTTCACTGCTGCATACAACACCACCAGCTTTGGGAAGATTTGCATGCACACAGTGTGCTATTAATACTCTATTGCAGATCATTGCTATAGAAGTTAATTAATACTCTGCCTAAGTATTAGGCCTGTGGCAACCTGCTGGAAACTCCAGACAATCAGTGGGCTGTAGTTTACTGTTGTTTGTCATTCACCCCGCTGGCATCTCACTTCCCCCATTTCACCAGTCTCCATTAACTTCTGAGGCATGACAGCAGCTGAGATTTAGGTGAGCCCATCATCCAGCATCTGTGATCAAAAGGAATAATTGTAGGAAAATAATAAAGCTTTATATAATATGTATTAATAAATTAACCTTTACATAATATAGCTATACAGCTATATATGATAACAAAGAGGTCATACCATGGCCAAGCACAGAGGCAATGAGATCTCCTGGCCAGCGCCTGGGTACTCTATTTCTACACCTCAGAGTTTCACCAGCTCTTTTGGCCCTGAACCATGCTGGCAGCTCATCAGACAGTGATCCCCGCCAAGACCCATGAGTCCTTCTCAGAACTGCCACTCCCAAGGTCCTCATTCCCTGTTTGTAGCTCTCCTTTGTTTTTAGATAAATGAGTTTACTATTGCTCATACTGAAACAGATATTGCCTGCTCCTGCGCTGTACGCCACAGTCTGGATTGCTTAGCAAGTGACTCTTGGCTGTTCATCACCTGCGCTGCCTGGAAGGGTGGCTGTGGGGTAACAGCCGCTGCTCCTGGCAGGCACGGCAACGGTTCATGCCAGTTGGAGGGACCTTCTTCCCCAAAGTGGGAAACTGGCAACACGAGCACTCGCTTTCCTCCTTCACCACCCACTTCCCCTTGGCAGGCTGGCAAACAGCATTTGCTGGGTTCCCTCGCTCTGTCACGGGCACACAGGTTTCTCGAGACATCTTTGAAGGAGTCTGGAAGCAGAGGGTGAGCAGTGAGATGACACAGTCTGAAGTTGATATGAGATTATTCAGGTTACTGAAACGAAGCTAAACATAACTAAAGCTGATTGCAAAGTGTGCAGGGTGATCTCACAATATTGAGTCAGTGAGTTTTAAAATGAAATTCAGTGTTTGTAGCTGTGAAATAACACACAGGGGAAAAAAGTAACCTTAATGCCACATATAAACCCCTGGGCCCTAAATGAGCTGTTAGTACCATGAAAGGGGCTGTGAAGTCACTGCAGAAGGCTCCCTGAAAACAACACCTCACCGCTCAGCACCAGTCTATAAAGTAAATCTCAGATGATTGGGAATTATTCAGGAAAGAGTAGAGAACAAAACAGATGAAATCACCGTTGCTCTCTAAATCCACCATACAACCATGTCTTGAGTACTGCACCCAGTACTGATCCCTTCTTTTTCCTTCATCTTCCTGCCCTCCCTGCTTCAAGATCATGTCAATGTATTGGAAGAGGCATGAAAGCCTATGCTATTGGCCTAGTCACCAGGCATTTGGAAAAGAAAGAGGTTGAATGGTGAAGTGACAACATTTTTTGACAGTAGTTATTCAAGGTTAAAGGACAAGAACTTCCGGTAAAGAGATTAGAAGGATCTTACAATTCAGAATGACTGGACAATAAAATGTAATTAAAATCAACGTAGATATCTGCAAAGTGCTGTAATGAGAATACACAAATGTTGGTTTGTGAGTTGGCTGTTTCCACACAGAGAAAAGATTTCAAGGTTATCACAGAAGAATGTCTGGAAAAGTCATCCCAGTGTTCAGCAGAGATCAGAAAAGCAAGGAGAATATGTGAGGAGGGAATGCAGACCAAAGCAGCAACCAGCATCAGGTCAGTATAAAACCCGTGCATGGCGGGTGCTGGGTGCAGATCTGGTTCCCTGTCTGGAAAAGCCGAGAGCAGAGCTGGGAAAGAGGGGAGCAGACACCGAGGGCCGTTCAAAACCCCAAGTACACAAGGACACAGGAATGGCTGAACAGATGAGGACTCCTAGCGTGACCTGACACAACCGTGCTGGATGTTTATAAGGTCCTGAACAGTCTGGAAAAGCGGAAGAGGGATTTACTGTTCAATGCCTCCTTCAGTACGAGAGGGTGGGGGCATGAGCAAAGTGACCGGACGGAGGTTCAACACCAACCGGAGGCGATGCCCCTTCAGAGGAGCAGCAAATGAGCGAAGGAACTTTGCTGCCAGAGGATGCCAAGCATGATGAAGGATCACAGACCATGAAGGCACCTGCTGTTGTCCTCTCTTTGATCTCCATGGACTTTGGGTGCAATCCTCCATAACCTGCTTGGGGTCTTTGAGGACAGCAAGCCATGGAACAACGCCTGTGCATGGAAAGATTAGGATTATGCATCCTGTAAAAGACAGAACTGAGGAGACACCAGAGAAGTCTATAAAATAAAAAATTATATAGAGAAAGTGATCCAAGATAAACTACTCACTCCTTCTCACTGCATAGGAACTGGCAAGCTCCCAGCTGAGATGGGTCACAGGTGTAAAACCAATGAAAGGAAGTATTTTTCCCCATGAGATATATATAAACACACATAAATATAGTATCGTGGAATTCATTGCGACAAAATACTGCAGAGTATAAATGGGCTTAGAATGGGATTAGACAAATTCATGAAGGATAGGCACATTTGTGGCTATGAAACACAATCCTGCGGTTGCAAATATTCTTTTAGAAGGCGAAAAGTGCTGTATGTTGCAGCTCTAGTTAATTCCTCCCTGGCCCGAGTGACTGAATACACGTTCTTAGGTTTCTATAAACTGTATAACATTCTGCATACATATTATAAGAAGTATTAAGTGTAAGCTTATGGTTTCTGATATATTCTTAGCCTTTGATGGGTAATGCAAATGCTATTTTAGGGCATACTGTGAAGAAGGCACTTTGCCAAGACAAGCCTTTGGTGCAGACTGTCTTCTCCCATCTAGGATCAGGGCTTTCCGCATTCCAGTATTTCCACGATTTTTGTGCCATTGACAACCTAATGTTTAAAAATTTATATTTTCTCTTTTCTTCACTGCTAAAACTTTCAAAATGTGCATGGCCAGGATTGTTCCTGGATCTTTAGTCACATCTCCTCCTGTGAGCATCCCTTATTTACCATTACACTGCCAAACCTATGCCAAAACTGTCAAGCAGCCACCCTCCGATTCATTTAATCTTTAGTATGTTTACTTGCATGTTTCTAATTTATTAAGGAGAATGTTTGGTATTAGTCAATTAGAAGTCTAGCTGTACATGGTATTAATAGACTATTACTTCTTTAAATTGAACTTGTCAGCTACTCAAAAATATATCAAATTAGCTTGGTATTTTCCATAAATTCAATGGGGACAAGTTATATTTGCCAGTTTTAATTCTTCATCAGCGTGCTGTATCAGTCACTTCATACTCTTGCTGCAGCTAGTTGTCAAGATGATGGGCCTACAACTGTGTATCTTCTAAAATACTCAAACTTTTTTTTTTTTAACAGATCCCTGAACTTTTCTTAGTTCCCAAACTTCTTGAAAATTGATGGTAATCATCTGGACAGCTTCCTGGCTGGCTCCTACAAATTTCTCAGATGCAAAATATCTTAGCTACTGATTTAAAAATGGTGCTATGCATTGCCTTCCATGATCAACGAGAGTTAATTATGTTTCACCATCATTTAACATGACAATGTCATCTATCTTTCCCTCTGAAGACAGAGGATGATGATTTATAAAAAATTGTGCTTTTACCTTTTCATCATTTCTAGTAATAGACCAATATTACCGTTAGGATTGTTTTCATTCCAAATACACTTACCAAAAAAAAGATTTTAAAAATTAATTATGTTAGGCATAGCTTCCTAGTTTCATCCTGACTGATTCCCCTTTTAAAAAATGATGAAGATTAGTCAGGATTTTGGGTTCTTCTATGCTGATTCTTAAATTTGTTTGGCTTGCGATTATCTTCCAGCAACAAAACCTACTGCTCAACTCAACCTGAAAGGAGAATTTGAAATAAATATGAAACTGAAGAAAGGATGCAAATGAGTCAATACTGGTGAGAGCTTTCTCCCACTTCTGACCACAGCTCTGATTTTCAATTCCCCTCTCAAATTCTCCCTACCTTATTAAAAAATTGTACACATAGTTTAGTACATTCATCAGCTAGTTCTTGAAAACAGTTCATGGAAGGGTGAATTTAGTCGTAGAGAGACCACGTGGAAGCGATGGCACTTGTTGACCGCTGTCCACACAAGACCCAAGCAGTGGGATGGAGGCAGATGGCCATGGCTGGGAGATGCTGGAGGAGGTGGAGATGGACCATGGCTCTCTGAAGAGGTGGGAGCTGAGCACCACATACCCATCCCAAGTATCCCCAATGGGTGTGCCACTCTTCACGCTATGGCAAGGGAAGACAGCTATTATGACTGAAATACATCCTACACCTCCGTTACCCCCTTTAAGCTGCTCGTAATTGCCTCACACAAATTCTGCTGGATCTTGGAGCCTAGCTCGGATGACATTTTTAAACCTTTCAGCAAATCCATCCTGCCATTTTGCATTTTGCCTGGGCATAAAAAAACCACAGACATGTCATACAGCTTTCCATCATAAATTTTGCAGAGGCATAATAAATTGCATTAGAAGGAAATAGATCAGTCAGTTTAAATTAAGAAGTTCTGTTTTTCTTAATACTGATGACCTAAAGATTTAAAAATTTCGGGTAACTTAACTGTTCAAGAAATTTAGTTTATTAGCCTCTATGTAATATTAATGATAGATTTGGTTTTCCTTTCAGTTAAGTCAGTATATTAAATAATATTGATGTTTATAATTCTGAAGATGGTCTCAGAAATATTCTCTATGAAATTAGTAGAAATTTTGCTATTGACTTCGATGGGCCCAAGGTTTTACCCCTGGCAATTAGGAGTCATTCTACTGTATAACATGGCTCCCCAAAGGTCTGCAGAGATCAGCATAATTATAACAGATTGTGCAATCAGGCTGGCAGGACATGCAACCCGCAACAAGAATCATGTCTCCCTCCCCCCCCCCCCCCTTTTTTTTTAAATGTTTCCCAAAAGAAAGAGTAAATTTAAATTAATATGTTTTCATTATAAATGTCTAAAATGCAAGCTAATGATTAGGATGAGTTACAGAAAAAGATTCAACAAAACATCATGTTTGAAAATATTTACATGTTCTATTTCGTCTCTAACGAGGGAGAAGATGATGTGCAGCTAGTGCTGCCAGGCCATTCTCTGATACGACTAGAGCATTCTCTCTAGAAAGAGGGAAATAAGAGAGTAGGTGGGGGAGAGACCGAGGGTGAGCCCTGTGAGTAGGGGATGGAGTCAGCCCTAAAGTACAATTTCCTTTAGCTTGGCAAGTACATTAGGCAACCAGCATTATTTAGAAAGACATTGTCAAGGTCACTGAGCCCCAAACTCACTTCTCCTCCCCCTTGCGACTGTTGACAAACTTGTTAACACTCTTAATATTTGTTTGCCTTCCTCCCAAGTGCTCCAGTGCTCTGAGTTCAAACCAAATGCATGCACACCCCCTGCACAGTGTTTCTCTAACTCCAGCAGCCACAGGTGACCCTGTTACACCTGCCCTGGCTGCACAGCCAAGCTCCCCAGCAAGTCCCCAGCAGCGTGTGTGTGCCTGTATGTATGTGTGCCCGTGTGCACGTATGTGCATGCATGTGCGTGTGCATGTGCGCCGCACCAGGCAAGAGCAGCGGGTGCAGCCTGGCCCTTCCTCTGGCCAGGGGTCCAATGCCTGTGCTCAGCACCCAGCACAAACCTTAAACCCAACTTTAATGGAACAGTCCCAGCAGGCTGGACTAGCTGTGCATTTGCTGGAATTCAGGAGCAAATCCAAAAAATAAAAAAAACCAAACCAAAAAACTAAACCCATGTGCACACACACCGGGGGGTGGCAAGAAGAGGCTTGGGGAGGGAAGGGAAGCAGATGGGACATTTAATTCAGGGAACAAACTAATTTAAATCTTTGAAGGAATTTGTTATTATTTCCAGAGTGTTAAGAATGCATTTTTTTTCTCTGCATATAAAATGCAATGTCCCTGCTCAGAAAAGCTCTAAAAAAAAAGCCTAACAATCTAGAATGAGGAGGAAAAGAAGTCCAGAATGTTTTGATGATATCCTTTAAGAATGTTATTATTTATATATTTCACAGATTTATATAAATACTCATATATGTGCAGTTGGTGTAGGTCTCTTGGGTAAAGCCAAAAGCAAGCAGATTTATAAAATGGGTTTATGTGCCAGGGTGGTTGTAATGGCTCCTTCTGTCAGGTAAACACATAATTAGGATGTTTTCAAATAAATGTATTATGCACATGATTGAAGCCAATCCAGTCTGCAGTATAAATATTATGATCTTTTTTTCAAGTTGTATAATTACATATCTACCCATAGAGCTTCTCGCCTGATAGGCATCTATTTATGCAACACCACACTGTGGCTTTTCCACAGGTGCTGGAGCACATACTTGCTGAACATGCAGCCCGGCTGATTTTTAAACTGCAATATCTCAGCTTTCTCTCAAAATACCAATTCTGCCTTGACTCCTTTTTGCCTAATTGCTTCTTAGATTTATTGTTTAATTAAAACCATTCTCGGGTTATACAAACAACAAATCCCACTAATGTGTGTTTTTTCCACATACAAATTATTTTCCGAGGGGTTATGTATCTTCAGCTTGGGAAAGGATTCTGTCCTGGGCTGTCATTGCCAAGCGCAGCCTCGTGGTCAAAGCTGTAAGTTGGAGTTTATGATGGCAGCGTGACAAAGCTGTATCTATATTTCAAAGTGGCAATCCTAAATGCCATTTGAAAGACTGATGCAGTCTTTAAGCCGATGCAGTAAAAACTCTTCTTTACTTTATAGCATTTTCATATGGAGTCTCAGAGCATGTCTGGTCATGCACTAGGGAGACATAAATAAGATGCAAGTGATGAGCTGGATGAGGAGGTGCCCCAGGAAGACTCCGAGGGACATCACCTCCATGGCAAGCCTTTCCCCAAAGCCTTCCTTGCCTGGCAAGGTCCTGTGGGGACATGCGGGAAGGAACAGCGTGGGGACATGCCGCAGCACTGCCCACGTGCTCTGCAGCATCATTTGAACTCCTCACTGACAAACTGATGTTTCTAGACATCTTCTCCCAGCCTGGACACCTACCTCCTGGTGTCAGGAGGTGAGGTTTGAGCTCCAAACCCTGTTTTGCCCTGTTTGAACCATATGGAAACCTCTGCTAAAATCCCTGTTCCTGGGGAAAGTTCTAGGCAGACACTCAAGTTTCAGCAGCATGACTCTGCCCCTCAGAAAAAAAGTGGTGTTCAGATATAAACTTGCATTTGGATGTTTTTATAGAAGGAACACTGAAAACACAGAAAGATTTTCTGCAAGGAGCATATGCTGCAGTTCCTGGAACAAGAACCCAGCTCTTGCAAGGATTCTGGCTGCCTCCAGCCTTTCAATATTAAAGGGCTCTGTAGCAGATTAGAGCGTCATAATAAAAGCTAATAAAGATGAAACTGGACAAATTCAGAGTAGAAATTAATATGCACCATTTTAACAGTGATAGAGTCAAACAGGTTCCAAAGGGATGTGATGATAGACTGCCTGAAGCCAGAGCCCGAGGAAGGCACAGCAGTGTTGCCAGCAGTCAGAGTGGGTTTGCAGGTGGGACGGAGGATGGCAGGGAGAGGGCAGCTTGGCTGACAGAAGCTTTGTGATGGAGCAGGAGGCTGGAGAGGGTGGTGGGACGGGGGGGATGCTACAAGCAGCAGGCTGCAGGTGTATTGAACCTGGAGGGAGGTTTCTGGAGGCAGAGCTGACTACTTCTATATCCCTGGGACCTTCTCCTATTTCCTTCTCCATCCTCATGTCCCTCAGGTAAGGGACCTTCCTACAGCCCAGCCTCTCCCAAGGGCTCTAGGTGTCCCCTTTTTCCCTGTAGCCTCTGTGCTCACCTTCAAGGAGCTCCCCTGTCCCTCCTGCTCCCCTCCAGCATCCGTCAGTGCCTCCAGCCCATTGTGGAGGGGAAGGCTCAGGCTCTGCATCCTGCTGGGGAATTGGGATAGAGACTCGGGTAGGAAGCAGGAGAAGAGGGTGTTTGTTGCCAGGGTTGGGATAGGGGGATTGCAACTGTTGCTACCGTGAGGGGCTGCCTCCCTGCTCAGAGACAGGAAAACAGGAGGGTGGAGATGAGTCGCCCTCCAGCACAGAGGCTCTCTCTTCTTTTGTCTCTCTGATGCAACGTATAAAAAGATGAAGTATAACCCTGATTCACACCAGTGCTGGCTGTGCTGTGCCCCAATGGTAGTGCAAAGCAGCTGCCTGAATTTACAGCTGCTTTACAGGGCCAGCACAGAACGTAGCAACAAAAGCATGAAGCGCCTTCGGTCCTACGGCTGGAAGTATCGATATATGTTTTAACCTAGGCAAACCTTTTAAATTCAAAGTAGGCATGAAGCAATACCCTTTACATTAGGCTGTAATTTTACATATAATTTAGGTCAGTATAAACTATCACTGCTGCAGAAAGAAATATCATTTGTCCAACAGCAAAAGCACAAGGGAGCCCGGTGTGGAGTGCAACCTGCCTTCCTGCTGCCCCGGCTCTTCAGCCCTGCCCCTGCACACCTGCGCCTCGTGCTGGGGCCAGCATAGGCAAGGCTGCAAGGGAAAGTGCATTGAGATTAAAACTTGGGGGTTTTTTTTCCAGATTAGTTTTAATCCAGAACTGTCCTGTTATTTGATTCACAATGCAGCCGCTTCTGTTAATGCAATGGAAAACAAGGTATCAGGCAAGAATAAGATGACAGGGATGCTTCTATCGGTGGCAGCATCAGCTTTTCGGGATTCAACTGTATGTGAAGGTCAGGTCTTAAAATACCGAGTGTGCCTGGCTATGCATGGAGATCTCGCTCATTAGGAAAAAGGCAAAATGGTCTCAGTGGCAGCTCTGATCTTCCCCAGATGCTGGGGAAGGCAGCAGTGTGTGGGAGGAAGACATGGAGGAGAATAGGCTCATCTTCCTCACGGCTGCCGGCAGCAAATCCACACTCGACCACAGCAGCTGAAGCAGGCTTGTCTCCTTTTCTTTGCAGTTTCATTTTTATCAGTCTTGATTGCTCTAAATCAATTCCTAAGACAGTATATGATGCTATGGTGTGCCTCAGGAATGCCCAAGGGAACTTATTTGTACAACTTTTTTACAGATCATTTTATATCTTAAGAGAGTGAGATTTTGAGTGGTGGTTTTATTTCTTGATCACCAAGACAAATTGAGAATTTAGGTTTATTACACCTCTCCTGCTGAACTCAGTTGTTCCTTTTCCACTCGGAAGTGGCTGGAGGATAGGGAGAGCAGAAAATGGGTCCATTATTTAAACCAAAAATTAATCTGATGATCACATTATTTCCTTTGAATGTCTTTTCTAAAGAGGAGTTCTTACTGTAATTAAAAATGCAAAGTATAAATGAGAGAAAAAAACCCACCTTCAGTAAGCCAGCTTCCTGCTTATATCCCATGGAAGGAAAAGCAGAAAAAACATATAGGACTATAATTTTCCTGGTTTTGTGAATTTTGAGGGGGTACCTTGAACAGCATCAACAAAGATTTTGGGGAAACAGGAACACAGAGCTGTTCAGCCCAGCCCAGCTCAGCCATCCATGTAGCCCCATGTCCTACCATGACCAGGCACAGAGGAAGGTGTAAAAACTGATGGGACGTGTGTGGACTGCTCTGTTCTCAGCATGTTCTCAGCTGGAGCCAAAAGCAGAAGACAGAATCATGCTGGATGGTTTTAGTCATTAAATATGACAATGCCAAATATTCTTGCTATCAGAGGAATGTAGAGCAGAGATAACACAAAAATTGTGAAAATCTTCAGCATGTCAGCAGAGCACATCAACGAGATGAAAGAATTAAGATTGTGGGTGACAACCCCAGCCTCTTGGTCACAGGAAAATCTCACAAACTGAAACTTTACCCAAACAAAACAAAGACTCTGGCATAGCAGGCACAGCCCTCCTTCTCGGGAGAGAATGGGGAGAGAGAACAAATCACCCGACCCTGACAGGAGTCACATCACTTCATGCATGACTGAAGGGTGCTCAGATACTCCAGCCATGTGCCCTGGCCAAGAACCGATATAAAGCAGATCTGGCGAGGGATGTGCAAAAGCAGTTAAAAAGACTTGCAGGTGGGAAAATGTGGAGTAAAGAAATAAAAGTGTGGTTGAGTTCAGCAGCTCTGAAGTTTGAGTTGGAGGCAGTCTGAGCAAGAAGAACTTGGAGATAACGAGAGGGTGGCCAGTTCCCAGGGCAGTGGTGCCTCAGCCCTGTGAGTGCTCAGCTGGGGAGGGCTCTGGGGGCTTTGTGTGTGGGTGTGTGTGGGTGTGCATGTGTGTGTGTGTGTACAGGTATGTGTGTGCAGCAGCGAACAGGGGTGGAGAGAGAAGAAAGAGACAGATGAGCTCAGAGAGCTGCTGGGAGGAGGGTCAGCAGAAGGGCAGAGGCAGGGGAGGTTGTGCAGAGCCCTGGGGTTCAGAGGAGGGCTGAGGAGGAAGGCTTGCAGCTCTCCACAGGGGCCGTGGTTCAGGTGAGGGACGGTCAGGAATGCCCAGCCAGCCTGTTTCATTTGCTGAACACGCCTAACCCTTCAGTTTTGGAGAAATGCCATCTTGAGGTGCTTTCAAAAACAAACCCAAACACCATTCTGCAATATTTGCAGAGCGACTACTGGAGCCAACTCTCCCACACTTGGAACAGCACTGAAGAAACCCTTTATACCCAAATTTGAACAAAGTCTGTACCGTGTTTATAGCCTGTTCCTCACCCACTTTATTGCTCTTACTTAAACTTGCAGTCGCCTTCAAAGCTGGGACACATTTTTCAGGAACCGGTTTACACATCCATTGCTCTGAAGACCTTAATGGGAACAGCCCTTAGAAAAGATGCTGGTATTATCACCACTGAAGTGATTGTTATGCTGACAGGCCGCACCTTTCTGCTAGAATTGTGATGGAAAGGTTAGTTAAATTTAAACAAAATTTATTCCCTGAAATTCCCACTATCTTTAATAGGAAAAGCTATAACCTCCCTGATGCACGAAATAGCCCTCGCAGCTGATGTCTGAAGCCTGCACCTGTTATTCCAGCAGAGGTGACCTCTGAAACAAGAAAGTCATTCTATATAAACACTGAGTTAAGTGACTTTCCCTGTGTCTCCTCAAATAACACCCAAATATCTTTTCTTGTCAAAATCTTGCACTTGTCCCATGGCGTACACAGTAAATCATGACAACCGGTGACTTATTTGAAGGCTGGAGCCCAAAGCAAGAAGTGCGAGTGCTGAAAGAAGTTCAACCAGTCACCAGCCTCTAAAATATTAAGCCATAAAATACAAATCTATTTTTGCAAAAGTAGTTTTAAATGACCTGTCAAGACAGCCGGTTTCTGCTGGGTTATTTTCTTTTGGGGGGTGGGGTGGCAGAAGGAATGAATTAAAGAAAATCATTAGGGCATCACTTCAGTTGACTTCTATAATACATGGACATCCTGCAACAGGGTAGCAAAATTGCAAAATTCTGGGAAGCATTTAAATCCTGTTCAAGCTTATAAGATTAAGCACCACATATCCCTCATTCTGGCCTCTTCCTGGGTGTGAATCCTGCCCCGTGAGCACTGTGAGGATTAGTCCCGCAGACCGGCAGAGGACCACGGCTCCACGCTGGTACCCACAACCGCAGGTGTTTGTCGCACCACGGTCACACTTCACAGCACCGTCACCTTCCCCAAGATCATGGCATTCCCACGCCGTTCACACAGACCAGCCACTGCAACCTGGCCTCTGTGCAGAGCTCGGATGCTGGGCTGCACGCTGAGAAAATTCACTGTTGGCTGCAAGAGGAGTAAGTACAGTTCAGCCATTAAATTCTCCTTCTGCCAAGTTGATGGCTCTGGTGCCAGTAATATTCCAGCCGGGAGATCCCAGCTTTCACATGCTGCATTGGGCAGGCCCCAAACCCCTCCTCTGTGCCGTTGCTGTAGAAGATCGGAGTGCCCAAATTCTTCTGCTTGATTTCTTTGCAGAGCTCAGCTGCGGAGCAGAGCTATAGTAACCGTGCTGTGCCCGAGGGCTCCTGCCACCCGGACGAGGCCACTCTTGCCATTCGCACACAAAAGGCTGAGATTATCCGATGTGGGAGCAATACTTTATTCCCATCACCTTCTCAGGACTACTGCTCTCAAACACAGAGGTAAGAATATGGGACTCCCCCTTTATTGCACCTTGAAAATTTCAGATCTGATCTTCCAAGTTAAAAAGAAAGTCTGGTAAACAGCAATTGTGTCAGCTCCTTTGGGGATATAAACATCAATCCAATGTATGTGTCCTGTTTGCCTGTCATCTGTTGCAGCAGAGCTGCAGGCAGGGTGATCCTTCTCCCAGGTACACCTACTGTCTCTGCTCTCTGAATTACCATTGTCTCTTAGGTGGCTGCTGTCAGAGTGTGCTGCTGCATGGATGATTGAGGGCAGAATCCATCCTGCAATCAGATCTGAAGTCAATGATACTGTCAAAGAAAAACAATAGCTTTCCAATCCTACAAAATCTTAAAAGCTGGCAAGAGGTGGAGTTCTCTGATGCTGGGGCAGCTGTTTGGGCAGAATAATTTTTGGTGCTAGGGAAGAATATTTTGGGATTTTTTCCTTGCTTTAACATGAAACAGTTGGCATTAGTTCATCTGCTACTTGGTTGTGAGCTGAAAATTTGAGGTGGATTTTTATTGCAGAAAGAGGGTGTGGAAAAGTTTAGTCAGCACAAAAGTTTAACCTTGCTAACAAGGTCTATAAATTTGCTGCAAGGATAAGGCAATGCCACTCCCTTTCCCGTCTCAATGCTTATATGGACAAGCATTTAATCAAAACGCACTCCTGTACACACGAGCTGTGTTAGTGGCATTCCTCATCTCCTACTGAACACACTCTCCAGTATTTTCTTAACTGCTTCATGGTTTCTTTCAAAATACTTTCAACATGTTCTGAAAACTGAATATAAAAGTAGGCAAGACTAAAAATTAATATGAAAAAAAAAAAAGCATTGGGCTGACATTTTGTTTCCAGAAGCTCCTGCTTTCACTAGTGTGAAAGCAAGGAGGGGAGCTCTCAGCCCCCAGATGGATTTTCTGACAAGGCTGAAATCAGCCGAGAGTTTTGATCCAATATCAGGAATCCCTTCTCAATAGTTGTCAGGGAAAAAAAATGCTTCTTTCCCAGGGCAAGACCAAAAGCCCAGTCACTCTGCAAACCTGGGCCAGGCTGGTATTGCTGCTGCTGCTGCTGCTGCCCAACTTAGATCTGAGTGTAAATCCCTCCCTTCCCTCCTAGGTTGCCATGATCTGAAAGCTTGTGCTTTGAATTTTCCGCCCTGGGTTGCTGGGCTCTGAAAGCTCGTGCTTTGCATTTGCACGGGGCTATAAAAGCCTGTGGGTACCAACCAGGTTTTCAAAACCGCTTGAGCCAATCTGTCCTCCGGCACTCGGTACTGGGGCCAGGGGCTGATCTCATTTCAGTGCTCTGCCACCAGCTCCTGTGCGACATTAGCTAAGTCAATTAGCTTCTGTGTGCATCTGGTTTTCATCTCTGAAAGGGGGACAGCAGTAATTTCCTACCTCACAGAAATCCTGTGAGGATAAATGTATTAGTTTAGGAAGTGCTCAAATACTAGTGTGATTAGTGCTCCTCTCCATCTCTTTGACAGCCTGTACTTTGCAGCCTGGAAGCCTGCGGTCTGCCAGAGCGTGAAGGATCTGAGCTGAAGACCACCAGCACAACTCTCGGACTGGCTGAGCACAGATGTCACCGCAATGAAAGCTAGAAAAACATGGGTTTTCAGAGACAAGAATGGAAAGAAACACAGGAGAGGCAAACTCCAGCAGAAACACAGAGGGGAACAAAGACCACTCCAGAGGCAAGCTGGATTTTGTGTATTTTTTGCTTTAACTTACATGTACATGATGTATTTTAGCCTTTCCATTACCATTCATTTAGGGTTAGAAAAGGACAGTGAGCTCGAATTTCTGGGGCTTGAACACATGGAGACCATACTGCAAAGGATAATTACTCATCTGTAAGTCTGCTTTTCTGAACAAGTGGTTGTGTTTGAGAGTCTTCCGTGAGACAGCTGCCATTAGTACTCCAGATCTTGGCCCTTAGCAGAAGCAGGGAATTTCAGTTTTAGTCTTGGTGACCAGCATTCCCAGGGCCACCTTCTATCACATTTTCTTCAGTCAGGAGCACAAAACTTTTCCCATTTAATAATGCCCAAAACTAGGCACAAATTGTCAGGTTGTGGGGTTGGTTTGGCTTTTTTTCCCCCCCAGTGAACCTACCTTTCTAGTTTACTACGAGAAGAAGGAGGTAAATGAACTATGAGAATTATTACTCATGTTTATGTACTTTGTAGGACCACTAAGGCACCAGTTAAGAGGGGAGCTTCACTCTGCGAAGCATGATGCAAAGCTGCAGTAAGAGTACATATCCTGACCAGAAAGGGAAAGGCACTTGTACCTACTTTACGCAAAGCTACCCAAGGAACAGACAAATTACAGGCCTTGGCCAGCAAACAGGCAAAAATACCACTTAAGCATCGTGACTACACTTTTATTATAACATCGACTTTATCTCTTCAGTCGAGTACAAGCTGTAGTAAAGCAAAATTAAGGGTAAGTTGTTATCTTCAGCTTAAAGATTCCTCAGTCCACACAATCTAGTGCTGCAGATGAGGAAGCGTCAGGGCTGTCTCTCCAAGGCTGCAGTTCGTTCAACTGGAGAAGAACAGAAATGGGCAACAGAGATTGTCTTTTTTATTGTTATTTGGAGCAAACCAGAGTATTCTAATAATCCTGTTTTACAAAGGAAATGAAAGAGTCTTGGGGCTAATACTGAAAAAAAGGTGGGCAGTCAGAGTCATGGCCATATGGTCCTCAAGCTGTGCTGTCAAGCAGATGTACAGATGGAGATGTATTATCTTACATGAGCACCAAGTTGAACATTGCACTAGGCTCTCATGAATCAGATCAGGAGACCTGACAATACAATCAACAATTACTATAAGATCAGGTGAGAAAAAGTCATCATCAAGAATAATGTCTCAAAGAATAAACAGTTGGAGAAAGGATGAGCTTCTGACACGCTCTGCAGCTTCCAGATTCAATCCAGAGCATTTAACAAGTTTAGCAAGACCCTGAAATAAGAAATGAAGTTGTTCGGACAAGTCTTAAAAAATTCAGAATCCCAGTCTTTTGATTCTGTACCAATTTATATGTTAAAGACAAGCAAAACCCATCGCACAGTATCTATACACTAGCTGGCTATCAAGAGGCACACATGACAAGACTCTGGGTATGTACATTTACTCTGATGAAGTGGATCAAAGGGAAGGATGAGCTAGCAGGAGCTGTGACCTCCAAGCCAGGTGCTGCAAATACACACCAAGACTTTGCCTTCTGAAAATCTTACCACTGAAACAGCTGGGCAGGCTGGAGCCATCAGAGCCACAGAGATGACACAACAGAGTGCCACATATAAGCTGGTGGATCAGACTCAGGGCTTTAGGACTCTTGTATACCCCCTTCCAAACACAGCGCTGGTGACAAAATGCCAGCGTATCCTGTGCTAAGTGAACTGCTGAAGTGGATGCCTCTGCTTTGAGGAACAGTACCCCATGACTGCAGAGTCCTTGGACAGGTAAGCAGGTGACAAACCGGCCACCCTGTATTCAGCAAGGTACCTGTCGGGCTCACACTATTCATAGTCTTCCAAGATTTTACGTCATGAAGGCATGGAGTGCACGGGGGAATTATCACAGAGTTTTGGGTAGGACCTGTATGTGAAAACTCTTTTGTTTCGTGATTCAGATGATTAATGGCTTACGCCCATGGGACAATCATTTACCTGCAAGTCTCAGCTAGAAGCTCCAGGGCATCTGAAGTTTATGAGGCAGCTCTGTGTCAGTCACATGAATCCAGATTTGTGAAGGTGTTTAGGGACCTGCACCTTTAGGTGTCTAAAAATACCTTAAAAATCTGCCTTGTAGATTAGCTCAACATTCCGGTGGCTCCACTCAGACGAAGCATCTGACAAGATCAGCAAAGGAGCAGTAAGCCACAAATCTTTAAATTTTCAAGCAAACTTCAAAAACTTGTTGCTCCTGCATAAAATGAGCAGGGGTCAGGTTGTCATGACTCACCTTAACCTTGCCAACACAGATGCTGTGGGAGCCTGGGAAACAGCTCTAGTGGCTCTGTGAACCCCTGTTCTGGAGTAGGGATCTCCTGCTTTCCCCATGGTCTTGTGCTCTGGAGCATCCTGAAGCAGATCCAAATTTTAACACGGAGAGTGGAGCCCATGGGCACTTTGGCAGTGCTGTGTGGCACTTGGCCAGCACCACTTACTCTAAGCTTCACGGCCTCACTGTGCAATGCACAGAAGGGCCGTTTTGCAGCAACATTTGGACACCGAGTTGGAAGGAAAATACCCCCAGAACCAAAGGCTTTCAGTGCCAGAGCGTCTCGCCATGCAGCAGGGGTGTAAGACTGGTTTCAGGTGCTCAGTTTAGGGCAGAGATGAGTGACCCATGAGGGACCAGGCATCGCATTCAGGAATGTGAAGCCCAGAGCTCCTCAGAGTGCTTGGGGCACCCATGCTGGGGCAGGGGAAGAACCTCTGCAAACTGTTTTGTCTCTTACCACCACGCTGGCTGAATGGAGGTGTGAGGACAACGGCAAAAGCTCCCCAAAGGAACAGAGTTACCATGCACGAGGAGAAATCCTGGAGACAACAGGGGAGGAAAAAATTACCATGCGGCGGGAAACGCCAGAGTGAGCCCAGCACAGCTCACGGCAGGGAACAGCAGCGGGGCGAAAGCGCCGAGCAGGATGGTGGTGGGGTGCTGCCCGCGCTGATGCAACCCCAGCTCCTGGGAAGGGTTGGGCAACGAGCCAAAGAGCACCAACCCAATCGGTGCAGTTGACTTCGTTAACCCTTAAACCATCTAAACAGGCCGCAGAAGCTGCCCCCCCTCCGTTTCGCTATTTCTTAGCTCGGGGCCCCGGACGGGGCAGAAGAAAGGACTGGAGCCATGCGGTGGCTGAAGCAGCAGCTCACTGCCTCCACGGGCTGAAACAACTCCCAACAGCCGCGACACGGTCACACCGATCGTGAATCGCAACAGGTCTCGGCGTGGCGCTCACCCGCCGCGGCCACAGCCGTGGAGACCCCGCGGGTGGGTGCGTGGGGAGGGCTCCGGTCTGCCTCCCGACCGGCACTCCCCGCACCTACCGGCGGCACCTCGGGTCTGACCGCCATCCACCCGGCACAGCGACCCAGGAGTGCGAGCGGACGGACCGGGCGCGGGCAAGGGCCGCCTCTCCCGAGCACGGCGGGGCCCCGGCCCCCTCCCGCGGGCCCTCGGGCGGCTGCCCCGGCGGCGGTGGGGTGGGCGGGGGG
>VZTO01001202.1:388696-410263 GCA_013400615.1 Syrrhaptes paradoxus | reverse complement strand
CGCTGCAGCGGGGCGCGGGCCGGGCGGCGGGGGGGCGGCGGATCGCGCCTTCGCCCCCTCCGCCCCCCGTGGGGAGAGCCGCCGCCTGGGAGAGCGCGAGGCTGCCGGGCGGCGGCGTCTTGGGTGGTGAGAACAAAGGGCCCCCGGCGGGAGCGGGCAAGGAGCTCCGCCGCCGCGCCCGGCTGCGGGCTCCCAAAAGCGGGGCGGGGGGGAGCATTCACCTCCCTTCTCCCCCGCCCGCCCTCCCGGGCGATCGCGGCTACAGCCTCCCCGGGGCCAGCTCCTGCCCTGTAGTCGCCCCCGCAACCTGTTGGGCGCCCGCCTGGTCGGGAGCGCCCGGGGGGGGCCGGGGGCGCGGGCGATTCCCCCCCCGTCGCGGGACGCCCCGGGGGTGCGGGGCTCGGGGGGGGGGGGGGGGGGGCGCAGGCAGCCTGCGGCGAGCGGGAGTTGAGGCTGAAGGCGAACGCTGTGAACGGGCGTGTTTGCCTTCCTGGTGGTTTCGGCACCCAGAAACTGTTGTGAGAGCCAACTTCAAGCAGTTCAAATACCTGGCGTAAATTAAATTTGATGAAAGAAAGTGTTCCTGCGCTGTGAAACAAAGATCTGTTCCCGCGGATCGCTTCTGTAGAAAAGATGTGTTCTGTTTCCAGGAGACTGACTGGGGCAGCTGTTCGAAAGCGTTTTGGAGTTTTGTATTTATTTCAGATGTATCCAAATGAAGCTGTATTGTCAATATCAAATAAAGTGTTCTCTTGTCAAGGGTAGAATTGAGCTATAAAAAGCGATTTAGTCTGAAGGTAACTGTATAATCAAAGCTTTAAATGTAAGTTACGTTGAATATTTGCTGGTTTAGAGATCTCTGAAGGCAGCTAACTTGAGCAGGGATGGTGAGCAAACAGAGTTGCCTTGTGCTGCTTGTATAGCTACCTTTGTTCATTTTTCAAGGTAAATGTTAGAGAAATGACAAATTTAATTTGAGATTACTAAAGTTCTGTGCTGAGAATGACTTATCTCCGTGTCTGGTTATTGGGTGACTGTTCCAAGCCTGCCAGTGTGGCTTTGAAAACATCTTTTTAAATAAGTCCATTGCATTCCTTACAATAATGCAGGAAACGAGTGGCTCGTGAGAATGGTTTTATGGAGGCAGCAAGTGTACTTTAATCCTGACTTTATTATTTCTGCTGTGTTGCTCTGCTTGTGGGGCTGAGGACGTAGGAGGTAATAGATAGCCATACACTGAAGCGCACGATCAGCAGTCTGAACTTTGAAAGCAAGAAGTAAAATCTGCATGGCGGAAACGGCGGGTTTGTGGTGTGAATGTGTGGTGGGTGACAGTGTTGGGTTATTTAAGTTCCCAGTTTCTGTCTTTAACCGACCATCTTAGCATGCAAGTTTCTTAGCCAACGTCACTGGCATGCGTCCTCGCTGTTGAAATAGGATGCAGCATGATCATACATGTGAAGGGGTTAAAACAGCTTATGGCCAAAGAGTTAATGCATCACTTCAGCTCAAGAGATTTTTATAATTCAGCTTAGTTACAAATATTGCCAGGGGCCCTTTTCTTTGTGTGTGTGTGTGTCTGTAAATATGTGTTGAACAAATACTGGTTGGGGCTGTTAGCAAAATAGTAGAAGCCACAGACAACATTTTATTCTCATGTGTGTTGCTAGTGAGAATGTCAGTTTCTGGAAAATCCAAGTCAAAGCCTTCCTACATTGTGTCTGCATTTGGTTGTAGGCTGAGAGGTATGCAGGTGGTGTTTTTTTTTTTTTTTTTAAGCTAAGTTCTGCTTTTGGGAATGTGAGATAACTGTCACTGGCAAAAGCAGAGAAGACAGTCAATGCTTGTGACTATAAGGAGAAAGATCTAAGCTTGCGGGTAACAGAGAAGAAATGTTTTCCTCTTTGTGTCCGCATAATGCAGGGCTGTGGGAAGATATGCTTAATGAGGATGATTATTGCTGTGGCTTTCCATAAATCCACTTGTAATGGAGGCTTTGTACAGTTACTTCTGAATCTGTACATTTAAAAACTGCAAATAGCGATAATGGAGTTGGCTAATAGCAGACTGTCAAGTAAGTGCAATCCTTGTGATAACGTTCAGCCATAGATCTCCATTTAAGTATTACTTTTAAGCAGAAAATGTTTCTTGTAGGTCATAGTATATGCAATTTGGAGGAAAAAAACCCACAGTTGTTGCTGCATGTTCTTGAGTCATAACCAGCTAACTTTAATTGTGCAAAAGGTACTTCTTCTCTTCAGCTTTTTATCAGATATCAGGAGAGCTACAATTCAGTAGATGCACTTGATTGGAATTTAGATACTGGAAAGGGATAATAATAACAACTAGCTTAAAAAAGCTGGCTGAAGAGGTCTACCCGAGCAGTAAACATGAGCAAATTGAAGTTGGGACTTGGGCTTTTTGAAGGGTTGAAAACTTCCCCATAAAGCGTTGGAGTGAGCTGGACGCCATCAGGTGAGAGTCTGAGCTGATCTGGTTAGGAGTATTAACCAGGACAAACCTTTCTGTTTCGGTGGTTTTTTTCAGTGCCCCTTAGAAGCCAGGGTTGAGAGTTAAATTACTCAGGTCTGTTACGCAACTTAAAAGGTGAAGGTAAGATGGTAGGGAAAACTTTCAATGTGTTATCTCTCCCCAGTACAGAAGGATGTGAAATTGGCTATTATTTTTCAAGTAAATCACTTGTAATAGCTGCTGGATGTTTTATATAGTGTTTTGAATGAATGCAGTTTTAACTAATGTGGCTAAGAAACAGCTTTTGAAGAAATCTGACATGAGTTGCTTATGTTTATGTTTGGAAGAGTTAATTGAGAAATATTTGTGATGCTCACCACCATTGCTTATTCTTCCTTAAAAGCACTTTCACCTTTCATACAGTTTGTGAGGGCTCCTTACATGGATTTGCTTTGCCTCAAAATCTGACCATAAAAATAAGGTTTGTTTCTACAGACTTTTGTGCAGTGTTCAGATCCAAAATGTATGTTTCCTTTGCAGTAAAAACTTATAATTACATGGGGTGGTAGCTAACTGGAAAGTATTGCAAAACATATGTAAGAACACTGTTGTACAAACTCTCAAACTGACGAATGACTCACTGCGCCAGTGCTATATCAAATGCTATCTATACACAAGGTTTAAATGACAAGTTTACTTTAGGCAGGGAATATGCAATTTTCTTGTACTTTTTCTTCATCTAATGTCAAGTGAGCTTAATGAAATGGTACATGTGGGCATACAGGAGGCACCAGTTGTAGAGCTTTAATGAGCAATGGGAACAAGCGCTCCTTGGCTCTATTTGTGAGGATGATAGAGACATAACTACTCTATATTAAAAACTGAGTTCATGGTATTGATGCGTATCTCAAGACATCAGTTTCTTTAATGTACTTCATGATTTGTTTGTGTATATTTACTAACTTTTTTCTATTTTTGTTTTCTGTAAGAGGATACATTTTTTTTTTTTTAGCAGCATACATATTCATCTTTACAAATTTGTATTAGTTGAGTTTCTGACTGGTATTTCAGAATCTTTGGGCAATTTTTGTGTATGTAAAATTCAGGTCACTACCAAAAAGAAAACGGGATGATGTTCAGCATGGGAAAGGGGCCAATGCTTGAAGGTTAAGAGAGGAAAAGACTGCTTTCCAGGGCAGTGACACAGGTTTTATTCATGCCTTTGACTTTGTGATTGATTTATTGTGAGAAGTTTCATAGACCTTTGGAGAGCTTTCCCCCCTCCCAAAAAAAACCAAACCAACCAACCCAACCCAAAACTAAAAAAACAAACAGAAAAAATCCAAACTACAAAACCCAGGACATGTGAACAGGCAGTAACATCCTGTAGCTGGGAAGCCTGTGTGAGCTGGGAGGAGGACAGGGAAGAGGAGGATAGGGATGATGGTGGAGTGGAGGTATCAGGGTCTTGTGCTGTTACGTTCGTTGTGTGTCTCACCTGTATGTCTGTGGATGCTGGGGGGTGGCTGACAAAACACCCATGGGGAAGCCATGCTTGCAAAGCTGAGGAACCCAGTATCTACTCAACCCGAGGTGGAAGACTTTAAACTCTTCACGACCTTTTATTTTAATTTCTAGTTTAGCCATAATCCATTCTGCCACAAAGCCTATCCCTTCTGCTTTCTGTTAATCATTGTCTTTCTGGGCTGCAGGGAAGACATAGTGCACGTCTTCGGTCTTCGCCTTGCGTTGCTCAGGGCCGCTGTCGTGACCAGCACCTGCAAGTGGTTTTAGTGTCTGTAGGAAAGTTGAAGTCTCTTTGGGCTGTGAAAAGAGGCTGAGGAAGGGAAGCTGGAGCACTCGCTGTTTAATGTCACTGTGCACATAGTGTATATACACCTATGCCTTACTGGAGGAAGAAAAAGGACAAATGGGTCTTGCTCCTTCAGGGGCTCTATTATCTGAGAACTTTTCTAAATATCAAAAGTACAGAGATAAGTTAGGGGTTTTGGAGCAGACGATAGAAGCAATGTATATAAAAAGCCTGGTTGAGAGCAAAATTGACAAAAGCATCTCCTAGTACCTGGGCTCAGTACTTGGTAGCTCTGTTTGGATGCTTTCATTAAGTGCAATCCACTATGTATCTGAAATACAGCAGCACCATTAATCTGGGAAGGATAGGGTGGTCCCACTCTTATTCTTGTCCTTCAGCAGGCATAGAAGCTTCCAGTTTACAACCTGCCCAAAAGACATTTATTTCTTGGCACAAAATTTCAGCTGCAGCTGGCAAGTGGGTAAGTATTTCTTCCAGCCTTACTGAGGAAGAGAGGAATTATTTAGGTTGGCACAAGAAGTTTACAGTTTGGAGTTGTCAGATGAAATTGAACAGAGAAAAAATGTGAAGGCTGGGGATGTGGCAAAGCAGTGCTGGAAATCCTGTCATTGCTTGAAACCAAGCAAAACATGCATATGCTTGACCATGGCAAGGAATTACCTATTGGCTTGAGGATTTTCTTTTATTTTTTTTCTTTTCTCTTCTCTTCTCCTGCAAGTGTAGTGTTTGACACTGAACTGCATGTGTGTATTCAAAGGATCACATCTGGTCTATTTTATGAGATCCACGTAGTGCAGTTGCTTTTTTATCCCTTCAGTGTATGGATTCTTCTTTTGTGTGTCATCCTCAGTGCTGAAGGCAGCTGGGCACTTGAGCTTTCTAATATCTCTTCTTTCTTTGGGAGCGGTAAGTTGTTCATGGGATGGTACTTGATTCTTCAGTTAGATTTCCTCATAAAATTAGGCCTTACAGTGTTTTGGAAAAGCCATTATTTTTCTAGAGGGTTTTGTGAGTAGGGATGGAAGAGGGACAGTTGTGTGGCTCTGGAACTGGTGTTTAGCCTGGGGTAAAGGAGGCTGAGGGGAGACCTCATCGCCCTCTACAGCTACCTGGAAGGGGGGTATAGCGAGGTGGGTGTCCGTCTCTTTTCCCAGGTAACAAGTGATAGGACAAGAGGGAACAGCCTCAAGTTGTGCCAGGGGAGGTTTAGGTTGGATATTAGGAAAATTTTTTCACCAAAAAGGTTGTCAAGTATTGAATCAGACTGCCCAGGGAAGTGGTTGAGTCACCATCCCTGGAGGTATTTAAAAGGTGTGTACACATGGTGCTTAGGGACATCTTTTAGTGGTGGACTTGGCAGTGTTACATTTATAGTTGGACTCGGTAATCTTAAAGGTCTCCCCTAAAGAATTCAATGATTTTCTGTATTTTGATAAGATTGTTAATTGGGAAGGTAAATTAGGTCTGAGAAGTATGAAAAAGGCTAGTCTAGTGTTTGGATTTTAGGGTATATATTTAAAGTTTTATTTTTTTTTTAACCTGAAAGATACTGTGTTTCTGATCTTTTATCTGGAAGGAGAACCATAGAAGTGGTAAAAAGGATCCTTTTGGCCACAGTGCGTTAAGAGGGTGTTACATACTTGGAAAACATGAGGGGCAGGAAAATGGGGGAAATAGTGATGTTTTGGTTTTGGATGGTGTGGTTGCCTTTTTGTAAACTAGTGTTTTCTTCAAATACAAAGGAGTTATGTTTGCTTACATCTTATTAAGTAACATTTGTATCAGCAAATTTGATCAAAGGTCTAGTTGTTGCAGAATCAATAATAATTCTCTTAAGGACAAACCTATAATTTATGAATGTACCGTCTTGTATTTTAACTACTTGTAATACAGAATTTGCAAGATTACACAAATTGACTAGAAGATGCACATAAAATCCAATAATACATTTTCCATGTCAAAGTTCAGTGAAATATAAAACATAATTACTATAAACAATGAAAATTAGCCTCTTAAAACTATGAACTAGAAGGTGTGGAAATAATTTTGTGATATATATCCTCATTGGTTTTGTTGAGACTATACTTGGGCACCACCAGAATTCCTTTACAGTCTTATGTATTCTAATCTCTGTGTTGTTATGTGGTAAAAAAACTGCTTGTAAACTTCAATTTAACCGGAGGAGGAAGCATGTGTTTTTGAACGTGCTTTCCAGATATTGACTGTCTCCTTGCTGTAGTCTTGTTCACGGGTAGCTTCCAGTTGATAAGTGCAGACTTGAAGAGTTATGCCTAGGGAGACAAGTATTTCAGCAGATTGTAGAGGTGCTGCTTTAATTCTGACTCTTGACATGAAGGGAGAATTACAAACTTTTGAAAGAAAGTTTTTCACCTTCAATATACTTGTGAGACCCAAGTCTGTTGCTAAGAGTTGCTGCTTGTGTTGGTTTGAATTTTCTCTGGATTCCACTACCTCTGTGTAGCCTGTAAAACTACATTTTATGTTTTGGGTGTAATGTTATAGTAGAGTACCTGTTTGGGGTCTTGTGGCTCAAAAAAGGTGTTTTAGAATAGCCCTTCCATTAGCCTGCTTTCCAGAAGTCTGTCCTGTTGCAGGAGGTTCGTTTTAGCCCAGGTCTGTAGGTGCCCAGATCCTGCTTTTTCACCCAGACAGGTCAAGGCAGGGAGAGCTTGTGGAAGCCTGTAGCATGGCCATGATTTTAGCTGCTTGTTTATATTTAAAGTTTTATGTAGCTTTCTGTTATTCGAAGCTGGATTTTGGATGTGACTGAAGCGAGCATGGGCTCTCACTGCCCCTGTGTTTGAGCGTTCAGGTACTGTGCTTTGCACAGAGATGTCTACCTCCCGACAGCGGGCATCGCACTATGTTTTTCTTTCTTTGCTGCCAACTCTCTTAGGCTGTCTGGGTCTGCAGCCAGGGCCATGATGGCAAGGGACTCCTTTCGCCTGTGCTCAGGAGAAATGTGCAGAAGTGCAACGCGTGTGCCTCAAGTTAGGAAACTCCAGCAACTCTATGGGAGCAAGCTGTTACTTCTGATAATTGTGCTTGGCTCCTACTATGTTACTTACCTGAAGCTTTTTCTTTGTAATCAACAACATAATAAAGTGTGCTGCTATATTACCTTAATGCCAGTCTCTTGGTTATGTCTGTGGAAGCAATAAGGAGCATAATTAATTATAAGAAGGGGGAGTTCTGAAGGGTAATGCGGCAGCAGGCTGTCGTGCTCTTCTAATGATCCCCACGCCACTGTCAGAAAGCTGGGCATCTTTTAAGAACAGGGTGTTTGGTTTTTTTCCTGAGGGGTGATCAAAGGTGTCTTCATTGGCCAAAACCGTTGAGATAGATGGGCAGATGTTTGTTTTAGAATGACTTGCACAGAATTATAGGCATCAACAGCCTGACTGCGGTGATGAAAAACATTTTTAATGCACTACAAATCGTGAATTGTATTTTGTTTGCTTAGATCATTAGGTGTTCAGGGCAGGCACCATGAATTGTACGGTGTTAAAGAATGCAGCGGTTATGTTGCTGGAAAGCATTTTTAAATGTAAGTTTGAATTAAAGAGATGTATTTTTTTTCCTTATTAAACTTTGAAGAGTTGGGCTTTGAAGACCAGTGAATTTTTGATGCTCTTAAACATTGTCTACAAGGAGCAGGTGGGGGATCTCCTGACCTTCTGTGTTTTTGGTTTGTTTTTTTTTCTTTGAGCTGATACCTCTGTTGTATGTTGGTTTTGAATGTTATGAGAAATGCAGATGTTCTGGTTTTGGCATTTAGGTGATAGGGTGGGCTGACACAACCGTGTAGGTTATAAATGGAGGATGAGCTCTCAGATATTTGCTTTCTTTGTATCTGAAGTGAGTTAACAGTCTCTTGGATTCTTGTTTCACAGTGTAATTAAAATAAACACTATAATGCTAATCATTTATGTATTTTTGCCTGTGGGTGAAGTTTTAAATTAGAAGTAGCTATACTTTTGGTGGAAGTGGAATTTTTTTTCTTATTATTATTCTAACGTTGCCTGTTTCCAGTCTGGTAGTATATCTGTGAGAGTGCGTAAAAAAATATTGCTAGGCAGATTTGTTTTTGTTTTTTATTACATAATTGTATATTCTAGTAACAATGTAATTATTGCTTTTAACAAAAACTGCCTGACTTGAGTGTTTAATTCCATCAGACTCAAGCAGTCACTGATGAGGTGATAAATGATAGGTTATATGTAGAAGTGGATTTGCAATTATTTGCTGCTTTGGGGAAAAAAAAAAAAGATGTTTTGTTTCTGTCCAATGACTAATGTTGAAAATCAAAGCAGTGCACCAGATGTTTTTTTCTAATGATTGTGGTTCAAGGTCTCTTTTGTATGGAGGAGGGTTTCGACTGAGTTAGTCTGTTGGCTTTGAAGTTTCTCTCGGTTGTTAGTGCAGCACTCCTCTAAATCTTCTGCTCTGGACTCCTCTGTGGACGGGTTTTATGGAAGAGCTCCTTTCCCAACGCTTCGTGTGTCTCGCAGCTCCAGGTTCATCAGGAGGTGGAGGGGTGACAGCATTTTTACAGCGCGGGCTGAGCACTTCCATTCACTTGTGTTTATTTCATAGAATTAAAACAAGAGTAAGTGTTTTGCTTTATTTGTTGATGTCTGATTAGGAATTAGTGGAAGAAACTGAATCGCTGGTGTGATTAACGGTAGGTTTTGTTTCTTGTGTATGAAAGGACTCATTGTCTGAGGCTTTTCCTCCATCATGCTCTGCCTAATCCTGCTGAAATCACGCTAACGACGGGCAGCGCTTGAGGCTCCTTGTCTTGTTTTCCTACATACTTAATCATACAGCTGGAAAAATTTCCTCTTTGAAGGGACATTTGCTTCTCCTGCTGAATCTACTACCACATCGCAGGGGCCTTGCTAATAAGGTGGGTGTTCATTCGAGGGGTCTAGGGGGGAGAGAGTGATTAATCTGAAATCTGCAAACTGATCTCATTTATGCTACATTTAGGTTTCGAATCTGGGCCTGGTGTGTTTAACACTGTCTATCGCCTACATCTTTGCAACTGCAGCTGAAGGAGACGAGCTGCCTCATTCTAACTTTTAATTCCTCACAAATTTTTGTTAGATTAACTTTCTGTAATTGCTAATGTAGTACTTCTCCCTTCTGCAGGGAGGAACTTTGAAATTGCTCAGTGTATGTTTTCAAAAGCAATTTTGTAAGTTCAAGGTTTGTAGAAATGAAGACATTTCTAAAGTACAAAGTGAGAAATTGTAGTAGACACGACACTTCCTCTTTCAGAAAAATCCTGGGAGAAACACAATACCCCACCCCACGAACACTAGCCTTTCTTTCCCTCTGAATCAGGTTGTCGTTCCAAGGTCTCAGAGTGATTTAAAAATATAAAATAAACTCCCCTGAGGAATCTATTAAAAATTACTTGGTTCACTGAACATTCAGTGCACATTCAGTCTTGGAATCCATTACCTGCCTGTAGAAAGACTTTAAAAATCCTCTTCGATGAAGTTGGTCTGAGTTGTGTCCCTTTAGCAGGTGGGAATGGGGGAATTTCATTGCTTTATTTTCAAAACAGAAGTGTGCAGAATTAATATTGATTTTTGTTATAGCTGTCTGCTAGTGCCACGGTATCCCGGGTTCGTGTGTCAGCTGTGCTTTTGTAGTGGCAGCTTTCCTGGTTCCTTTCGTTGAAGCTTGTAGTTGTGGAGTGTTGGAAATAATTGGGAAATGCTGGGTTGTTTTTCTTTTTCTTTGAATTAAATTTGTAAAGCTTTATTACCTAGAATTAAATTCTTATCAGATTTAAATGGTGCATAAATTCTTGTTGAATGGAGAGAATCCTATTAGAAATCAGTGAAACGAAGCTATATTTTAATCCTAGATTTATTTTAATTTCTATTGTTGTATCTTGAAAACACTTTGCAGCTACTTTGTCCATCCATATTGGTGTTTTCTTGTTTGGGTAGTTTTTAATTATTAAGTCTGGGAGAGACAATGTGTGTTAGAGTCCCACTTACAGTGTGGTTACATGCTGTGGAATGGGTTGTATTTCCAGGTACCTGGTGTAGGTGTTGTCAGTTCCCATCAGCGCATGCTGCCTTTGTGCTGAAGAGAGTTGTCATGTTATTCAGCAGAAATGTTTCTTTTGGAAGAACTTTTCTGTGTTTTCAGCTCACGATGGAGAACTGACATCTGCTTTGTTGGGTTTTGTATGCAAATATTCACAGTTGCTCAGAGCATAGTAGTTTTTCAGAGCTTGAAGTCAGGTAAGGACTTAAAGAAAACATAAATAACGGGCAGTCCCTCCGGATATGCAAGTTTATTTGATTAACCCCCCTGACCCGCAGCATTCGAGAGCAGTTAAATATTTGGACAGTCAGCAGTCCCGTTAGTCATGTTTCATTAGGTGATGGCATCCTCCATTTCGAGTTTACTCTGTTCTGCTGCTGTTGCCAAGTCTTGTGGGATATTGAAAGGGAGCCGAGCGTGGGGGGTGTGGTGGGTGCTTTCGGGGGTGTTGCTGAACCAGGCTCCTGGGAGGAGCTGGGGATGCATGTCGCTGCAACAGCATTGTCTACAGTGGGTAAGGGATTAGGGGCAAGGGAGAAAATTGCTAATTGTGGATTGTAGACACTATAAAGGTTAGCTGGTAGATAAAGTTAAAAACCTAAGTAGAAAGAGCAACACTGCCCTGGGAAGTGTAAAAGGGTTGTCAAAACCTAATCTAATCTCCTGCATTAATTGTACATTGCAATAATGAATAAATGAAATTCCAGCAAGCTGAGATGGTCCAATTTTAATAACTCCTCAAAAAAATCAAGATGAAGTATTGCACTGTAAGAGGCGTATCACGGTTATCCAAATTTCTTTCTATAGAATAATTTTTAATTTTATGTGAGCGTACACTAATGATTTAAAAACTAATTTGTCTCCTTGTCAGCAGCTTGACCAGTATTTTAATGCAGAAGACATGGTTTTATCTTGAACCGGTCTTGCTTTTCAATGGGTGTTGCAGCCAGCTGGAAAATTGTTTGACTTTTTAACTGCTGTGGTTTTGATGCAGTGTCTACTGTAAGAAAGTAAAATTTATGTAAAACCAGTGACGCTTTCAATTGTTGTATTTCCATTTAGATTCAAGGGGAGGGGATCAGGTGTTTATGCTGAAGCACTCAATCTTGCCCTTCTTCTGAAAGTCTGGGGTACCTCTCTGTATTACAGCTAGGTAAAATGCCTACCTTTGCCGAAATCTGAGGAAATTAAGGAGGAAATAGCTGCTGCAATTTTAACTTGGTGCAATGCATTGCTGAAGCTGTTCTAGTAGAAACATGGCTAGTGAGTTTTATGGGAGAAGAAGCTAGTACAAAAAAAAACAAACCCAAACCTCTTGGGATTCAAATGTGGTTTTAAAAATGCTGATAGTACCTTTTTGTCTATTCTGGCAAGAAAAGAGCATGATTATAATGCTTTTTTCATCATAAAAATTTTGTGAGTGACTAGATGGGATTCAGCTCTGAATTCCTGACTTTGGAGTGTTCCAATTGTGCATAATTAACTTAAAAGTCAGTTTTTGGAGACTCAAATGTTTCACAGTAAAATTAATGATAAATTTAGTGTAATGTACTACTCTTTTCAGTATGGTTTTCTCACCTGAAATTACTGAGTTAAATATTTTAAATTTAAAATGGTTCTTAAACTTTGATTCTGAAATGAGCTATGAACAGGTATTTTCTATTTGTGGTCTCAAAGTTAAAAATGTCTTGATTAATAGAGCCACTACATGAGGTTTTTATGTTATTTTGCTGTTACACAAATGTAGTTTGTAGGGTCAGTTTCTTTGCTTAAAAAGTGTAAGTTTGTCAGACTTTCTGTGGTATCTTTTCACCTAATTGCTTTATGGGTTTGCATATTATCTTGTTAATTAAACTGTTTTTGTATTGATCGCTAAAGCATCTCTGAGTGGGCAAAAAGTGCTTTTTATGGACCAAGGGGTTTGTGGTTTGGTCCCAGTTGTGCAGTGGGTGTTGGGTGCTGCTGTTAGAGGAGGGCAGTGCGGCATCGCTCTGTGCCTGTCTGGGAAAATGCCGTTGTCTGAGCCATCAGAAATAAAAACAAAATAGTTTGGCTTGGTGTGAAATAACTTGCACTGCTGGGCTTTGCAGTGCTGTCTTTTGTGTGCGTCTGCATGAGGAGCAAACGTGTTTGGAGGGTGACTTTCACCGTTAATGGCGTGATAGAGGGGTTCGTGTTCTCGCTTTGGTCGGGGTGCAGAGCTGCCGGAGGGGATGATGCTGGGTGTTTGTCAGGTTGTCATGTTGCCTTCTGACACTGTGAGACTTTCTTGGAAGGGTTGTCTTGCTACAACCAGTGTGGGTAAGAGGAAGCAAATTTACCTCAGAGGAGGTTTAAGGTAAAGGCAAGTGTCACTGTGAAGGTAACCCCAGGAGACCCATCCAGCCTGGCAGCTGTGGGCTCAGTTTTCCGAGCACCTTGGATGTGCACGGGCAAGCTATGAGAGCTACGGGCAAGCTATGAGAGCTACTGTCAAGCTAGAGGAATCCTGGGTGGATGCATGGCCTCTTGCTTTGTTTAATAGTGGATTTTTTTTTTTTTATTCTTCGAGGAGGGACAGAGAAGATGCTGAGAGTTCCCAGCTACACTTTTCAGATCCTTATTTGAAAGTGTTTTAAACAAGAGACATCAGAAGCTGAGATACAAAGCAACCTTTTGAAGTTAAAAGTGGGTCTGCATGAAAATGAACTGCTTGTCTGTGAAAAGAGTCAAGTGTGAAAGGATAGGATGGTTTCACTAAATGAATTTGATAGTCTGAATAAGTGTGGCGAGGCAGAGAGGAGAATCTGGAAAGGTCAGGACTGAGCATGTGACTCTAGACAAGGCAGTGGAAAGACATGAAAGGAATTGAGGGGAAATGCTTCGGTTTACATTTTTTTGACTTAGAAGTGATTTATTTATTTTGGTGAAGGTGGTCATAAAAAGGGAACTTTAGAAGCTTGCTGCAGAGAAGTGGGGAATCTGATTCCTTTGGGATCTTGTACCTTTTTCATTCAACTTTTGTCTGGTTTCAAATAGCTAAAAGATCAAAGCCCAAAGGAACTCCTTGTCACATGTGCAGTCCCATTCGTAGGACTGCTCTATCCTGCATGCTCTCTGCAGCTGAGTGCTTCAGCAGCCTTTTTTCCCCGAGTACAGGATTTCTTATTATTTCTGGCTCGTTTTTCATCATCCACATAACTTGCAGATTTTAACTCAAATAATTTATGACATGCTTTCTAAGGCCCTGATACTGCTTAAAAGGATAAAGGGTGTGATGTCTGCGTTTTGTGTAGATAAACGTGAAATGATTTGCATTGGTAGCAGGAAACTGTCTGCACTTTCTGTACAAAGCAATGGACTCCAGGTTGACTGTGACCACTTGGTGTGGGATCTTGAGACTGACAGTAGTCCTATCAAACCATCAGCTCTGTGCTTAGTGGTGATCAAAGAAAGCATGTCAAATCTTATGAAATGCTGTGAAAGGAGTAAATAATATGATACAGAGCATTATTATGCTATGTCTAAATCCATGGTTTGTCTGTATGTTAGATACTGTTTCATCTCCCTTTCATCTCAAGAATATAGAGCAGCTAGAAGTGTGGAGAAATCTGACATGAGTTGTTAGAGATCTGGAATGGCTTCAACATGACCAATGATTGGGAAGGGGGTGGTTGAAGAAGGATGTGACAGAGGTCTGTGAGATCATGAGTAGCTTGAAGAGGGTTTGGCTATTTCATCTCCCAATGTAGGAGTAAGGGAAAGTCAACTAAACTTTGTAGGAGCCAGGTTTAGACGCTGGCAGGAGGAAGTGGTTTTTCATGCAGGGGTGGTAAGCCTGTGGAACTCCTGGCAAAGGTGTTTTGCGGACTGCTTAGTGGACAAATCATGCCAGTGTAAGGAAATCCCTACCAGAGAAAGCATTGAAGGCTACAAAGCTGATTGGGGGGGGGGGGGGGGGGTGTGCAGGTGTGCTTATCCTGTTCTTGCTCTTCTCCAGCCCTGTGCTTACAGGCTGCGTTGGAAATGGGGTATGAGGCTAGCAGGACCTGTGGTGTGACCCAGCACATCAGTTTTTACTTTTGTCTCCTATGCTTTGCCATGAACTCTGTGAACTTTATGTCCCCAGTTTGCTTAACACAAGTCAAGCCCTCTGCAGTAAAGCCTTTTCCATGGAACTATTTTCTTGAGCAAGAGCAATGAATAGATAAGCTGCAGCTGGCAAAAGCTGAAAGCAAGGAGGGGGAGTTGCTACTTTCCTGTTCCCAGTTGCTGTGGCTTACCTTATGCTATTTTGCTGTTGGGCCCTTTCACTGAAGCAGCAGAAAAATAACTTTGGGGGGGAGGGGAAGAGCTGAATAGCTTTCTGCTGGTTAGTGGATTAAAGCAGTTCATAGGTGCAGCAAATGCCCAAGGGGATGGGACTGCACAGCCCGAGAGAAGGCAGGGGAGGCATTTTCCTTTCTACCACGAGCAAGCCATGAGATAACTCGGGTGTCTTGGGGCACAGCCTACCCACCTTCCAGCTGTGCCATCTTCCCTTGCTTATGCGGACTTTGGTGATTGTTAAAGCAACTTGTGGAAGGCTACAGTTCAGTAATACAAAATAAAACTATCAGATTCTGCTGGTCTTCCCAGTTTTCAGCAAGCGTAAGTACATCACAAATGGTGCTCCAAGCAGGGCTCTGTGCCAGCATTGGGTACAGGCAGAAGTGCCCAAACAGGCATGAGCAGTCCCTTCTGCAGCGGCGGTAACCTTCCTTGCAAAACCAGACTGCTGCAGGTGTAGGTGTGGAGCTGCCTCCCACAACCTGATAGAGACCGCCACTCTCCTCGCTGTCTGAACGTGTGAGCGGTGGTGTTACCTGCCCCTGTAACAGCCTTGGGGTGCTCTGGAGTGAAGAGGACACTGAAGTATGCAGGTGGGCAGAGGTTATTTACTCACTTGAGCATTGAGAGAAAAATTAGACAGTGTTTTCCAAAAGAAACTGGAGAAAGGGAAGGTGGTGGGAGTTAGATCTGGAGCATAGTTTCTTCCTTAGTGTCTGTGGGTGACAGCGTGGAGACGTTGCTTGCCCAGGCAATAGCAAAAAGCTAGTTCTTCTGCTTCTGTGAAAGTGGATTGTTTTATGTTAAAATGGGTGCTTTTGTGTACAAAATGCTGATCAAGGTCTTGCACATTATTAGTGTGTGCGAAAGAGCAATGTTTGCAGATGTGCCCGTTTGTTTTAGAAACAGACGGATCATGCCTTATGCTGCCTCCTTTTGACATCAGACCCCCCTGAAAGGCTGTGAGAAGCTATGGTCTTCAGGGCTTTTTATTTTCATTGCCTAAGAAGCAAAAAAGGCCACTATACAGAATGGAAAAGAGATCTGCTGTTAGTTGAAGGGAGTTACCTTGTGAATGTTGTAGACACCTATAAGCAGTAATGGCAGAGGATAAAGACTTGTGTTTGAATTCTTCTAAGGGAACTAACACTCAAGATTGATGGAAAAAATGTGTTTACTTTAAAAAAAAATAATACAATATTAATGACTTCCAACTATTCTGCACATATCTTCATCTTTCTAGGTAGATCTTTCTACATTTCCTATTTCAAAAGAGATTTCCTCTGCTGCTTCTATCTAGTGCTACATGTCAAAATAATTTTTCTTTCTTGGACAGGCCAGAAAAATGTCATGTAGACTTTTTTTTTCTACTATCATTTTAGTGTGGGCAGATCCGCAGCACTTTATACAGGACGAGAACATTTCCCTGCTTTTGCAAGGCTGGGTGAATAGACATGTCTATGGCCTACTTTTAATCACTTCTGTAGTGTTTTAGATTCTCACAAACTTAGATTTTGTGTGTTGTTTTTTTTTTTTTTCAGAAAGCTTTGCAATTAATTTTTAAAACAGTGCTAATTCAATGTGTCTAACTAGCCAAAGATCATTAATAGCTCCTCTATTCAGTACAGCTATGCAGTAAAGCTCCTTCTGGAGTGATGCTATTAAATAATTTACGTATTTTCCTCAGTTTTTTGGTGGCCTAGCTTTTAAAATCTTTACTAAAATGTTTTTTGAAATCCTAATCTTATTTAATGATTAATTCCATTAGTGCGTAGTTTATGAAGGAAAATGTTCTGTTACGGGAGAAACATACGTAACTTTTATGATGGATTTTGAAAACATCAGTATGAGTATAGGCAGGACTGGTGATAGAAGATGACTAAAACAGTTGCACATTTTGTTTAGCTCTTGGAGTGTACATGTTAGGATTGTGGATATTAAGGCAGGTAAAACAGGCTATAGAAATGGACATATGTTTAGAGTGGTGGAAAATTAAAACATCCCCATGCATCTTTTAAAAATTATTTTGGTCATAGTCACAAAAACTTCCCAAAATTTAGATTATTCAGTAAAGCGAGTGGGTTATACTGTGACTTTGATAACTGTTTATGTTGAGGAGGAATTGCTCCCTGAACTTCTCCCCCAGGCACCCTCTCCGGAGTTACTTTTCTCAGGGAATATGGCCTGGAGTCACGGTGTGGTTAGGCATCAGTCATGGATCCTCAACTTGATTTTTTACTTTGGATTTGCACTGGCTCATTTCTTCATCTAGGGAGCTGCTTGTGCTGAGTGATTTGCAATGCAGTTGTTTTTTCCACGTTGCCCAATAACCATCTTTATTTTATTCCTTGGTAACCTGCCAGAAATAACTAAATCCAGACCTTTAGCTGTGTTTTGTTGAGGGCAGATTTGAACAGATTTCTGATGAGATCTTTGTTCTTTTGGGATCATTGTAGTGTTTTGGATGTTTTCAAAATGTGTTTAACAGTCTTGGGTCCCTTTTCTCCAGATGCACTTGGAAGAAGCTGGCTTTTTGTTCAGTGTGGTGACAGTTTGCCCGGTGGTAGTTATGAGCCTGCCAGGACTCTGTGTGCGGGTCTGTGCTTGCCCCGTTGTCCTTAGCTTCCACTGCGCGTGGTTAAAGGTGTTCCCCCATTTTCACTGGCATGACTTTGGCCACGCTGTGTCTCTGTGAAATGATGTGCTCAGGGTTGCCCCATGAAGAGCATGGCCTCTGGCAGCACAGTTGTCAGCTGGGAGCCTGGGAGATGTCCATGCCTGGTGGAGAGTCAGTCTTTTCTCCAGATTAGGAGAGCCTCTCCTCAAGGCCAGGAGTGAATTTTGTTGGAACAGACTGGTGTACTTGTTTTCCTTTGTGCTCCTTGTGCTTCAGAGCAGAAGCAACCTGGTGTACCCAAGAAGACATCGGGAGGGCTTGGCTTGGCTGGGCAACCAGACCCTGTAGGTGACCCTCCACGTTGGATGTCCTCGTGGTGTGGAGCCCCAGTGCAGTGACACCCAGCAACTCCCACAGTGGACAACAGCATGTGCAAAGCAGCAACTCAGGTGACATCATTGGGAGGATGTTCTTCACCTGTGCTTCATGCAGGGATGTTTATCTCAGGATGATGAACAGCAGCTGGTGAGAGCTCTGCTTGCCCCTTCCTGGGCACAGAGCTGTGGGTAGAGCACTTTGGCATAAGGCTGAGCTCGGCAGGACTACGCTGAGTCTTTACTCCTGTGAAATGTGACTTCTGGGGCTCTTGAAGTTCTGTGTGCTTGTGTTGCATTGCTTGCAGACACCTACAGTTCGAATGAGCATTTTGACTTCTGCCCCTCATACCATGCCTCCACGTGTGTGTGTGCAGAATCAGCCCTGGTGTCTCCTCTGGAGTGCTTTGTGGTTGCCCAGCTTGTGAGTGTGATTGCAGAGTATGCATCTGGGACCTTGGGTTGGTAGTTCTTGCTCCCCAGTCCTCCGTGAGGTGTACTCCTTCCCCTGGTCGGTGTAGTTGCAGCCGCAGTGCTTGCACACAGGGTTTCACGGCTGCCCCTTTCCACCTGCATTGCTCATTCCAAAGACTATTTGTAGTTGCTAATGATTTGCTGCAAAGACTGCTGCGGGAAGTGAAACATTGCCCGATTGTATATTTCTTTATTTTAGTCTGGAAAACAGCGTTTGACTCATTCACAGCGTGATGCAAAATATTTATAGTACTTGAAATGCTCGCAAATACACGTTGCAAGCAGCAATATAAGCAATGTCTTAAGCCACGTGGAGTCGTTTAATCTATCTGAAACTGTTCCCAGACTCAAGGTAATTCGATCAATGTTACTAATTTTTAAAGTAATAAAAATATCGTTTGCTATACCTCCAAATTGGTCCAAGTACTTCTCTTGAAACAGAAGTTCTTCAGATTTCAAGCTCCAGTAATACTCTGTAAGTAAATAATAAAATGCTATTTTAATTTTATTTGAGAGCTTTACAGAATGAATTAAAAGAGATGCCAGGAAAGGTGGACAATAATAATCTGTGGCTAGGAAGATTTCACATGAAGAGAAGCTGAACTGTTTTGCATCAAAAAAAGGCAAATCAGAAGGGGCATAAGAAATCTAGAATGTAATAAATTATTTAGGGAATCTAGGGCAGGAGACTGTTTTTGTGAGGTAGAAGGGAAATTTGAAACACTTCGAAATCGGTCAGTTTTAAGATCAGTGAAAAGAAACTCCCTTTTATGCTGTGCGCAGGAAGACCGTAGCAGGTGTTTGTATGAGAGGTCAGTTTTTAAAGTTCAAAAGAGTGTTAGATGTATGTACGGATATTGGGATTTGGGAAAACATTTAAAGAAGAAACGGAATGCTGTACTTCGCTTTTTTTGAGCAGTCTCTGACTGTTAAAAGAGTAGGACAAAGCTTAAACTGAAGTAGGCAATGTTTTCTCTATTGGAGGTTCTTGAATCTTCCCCCAAGCCCCTCAGTGCCTCTGTAAAAGGTTGGTGGTGGCGGGGTCGGCTTCAAGGCTGATCCTGCCTTGCTCATATCATCCTCCGAGGCTGAACATCTTGTGCACCTCTGTGAAATCAGCAAAGTGCACTTCATAGACTACTGTGCAAGTAAAAATTAGTTAGAGGACATAGCCTTCCTATGGGAAATGGGCAGATTGTGTTTACTATTTGATAGGCTTTTTATCTGCAGGTATAACTGTAATGGATTTTAGTATTTTGATTAGTATTTGTATCTGGTGATTTCTGCTGAGTTGGTGCAGAGATTCCCATTGACTTCTGTGGACATGAGGTCAGGTCCTTAAAATCCATCTTCTATTCTGTATTAACTACTGTATTAAAAGGTCTGTCTACCCTTACTTGATGGTTTTATACTGCTTAAGGAAAATACTTTAAACGGTGAAAAAAAAAAATACAAAAATCTTGTATATTGTTAATCCGGGAGGAGTTACCCAATTACCATGATCCCAAAAGTCTGTCCAAAAGTCTTGCCCAGCGAGCGGTATTTTTAGCAGTCTTATGTCTCTAAAGCAGGTCACACAAGTTCTTTTTAGATACAACTTACTACTAAAATCTGCTTTGTTTTGGGAACACTTCATTCATTTCTCAGAACTGGGGCGATTGCCGAAGGTCATCTCAGAGGGAAAAACTGTTTTTAAAATGTGAGGTTTAACCTTGGGAAATGTGATGGTGAAAACGTGATGTGCCAGGCAGAACTGAGGCTGCAGTCACCCTGACAGAAGCTGTTGGAGCAAGTGAAGATTGAACAGAAAGCACAGGAGAAAACACAGGACTTGAAATGTGTGTGGCTGATATGTCGTTATGCCTGTCTTGAAAACCCATGTGTCAGATAATTAGTGTCCTTGGTCCCCAAATGGCAAAATGGAGTTGTACAGATTTACCTTACCTGCAGCTATTATTAAAGAGTTTGGATGAAAAAATATATATAAAAAAATCCCAATTTTGTGATTGCAGGACAGCAAATTGATCTTTAAATGGGTATGTTACTAGGGGAAAAGACATTTCTTTACAATCTTTGGTCTAATCCACAGTTCAAAATAATGTAATTAGATCTAGTGTCTAATTTTCAGTGGAAACTGGAATATTTCTGGCAAAGTTGCCACCCTTACATTGGTTTTTCTTCTCCCTCTTGTGCAGAGGTAACCTGAAAACCATCCTGTATTTGAGAAAATCCCCAGCCATGAGATCACTGGGTTGCGGCACCGTTTGTGCCAAACTGATGGCACAACTTCTTTTGTGTTGCAATAGGAGTGTTCTATAAACATCCTTTGGCAAAGTTATTTAAAAGTTCTGGTACTAGTGAGTTCTGAAATCTCAGTGTCTAAATGTGCTTGCAGTGTTGTTTTGTGAATTATGCATCCTTATGAAATGATCGTGTGTGGGGAGACAGGCCGGCTGTACACAGGCTGGCGAGTCAAGCACTGCGGAAAGGAATGGGAAAACAAAGCAGACACAGCAGCTCAGATGGTCTGGCTTTCAGTTACACTCTACATTTTTCATTTAAAAAAAATTTGACTGAAGTGTGCTACAGCATGAAAGAAAACCAGAGCTCTTGCCCTATGAAGTTTACATCGAGGTAGACAAAGTGCTGTGACATGCCTGATACTAAATGCCAGGGTAGGATTCTTCTGCTTTGAGCAGTTCTTTGGCATTCATGTTTATTGATACGTATCACTGTTCGAGCTGTGCAGCAACAAATGTGGATTTTGCATGGAGAGGTCAGATCCTTGAGGTTTTTCAGCCTCCATCCCAGTGATGAGTGAACTTCCAAGCCAGCCATCCGCCGGGAGGTGCAGTACCAGTAAGCTTGTGTTTCTTTACTTTGCTTTTGTTAAAGAAAGCTGGAAATACATGCTGCATTAAGATACAACAGTTAAATAGAAATTAAGAAAAGAATCACTACTTTTAACACTGCATGTGTGGTATTTCTTTTCTTTGTTTACTGCACACGTATTCTGCAAACAAGAGTAGGCTTACCTTGCTCTTCCTTGATACATTTCTGTTATGAAAATTGTGCTTGGAAGAAAATAAATATTTACCTAATAATTTACTGAGAAATTAATGACCTTCAGCCAGCATGAGCTACCTGGGCTCCCTGTTTGGCCCCGGTGTAGAGTTGCTTTGCTCTATTTATATTCCTGCCTCGCCAGGTCCGTGCAGAGGTGTTTGCAGAACAAGCCCGCAGTATTTCCTGCGGGAGACCCTTCAGCACGTCCTCAGCTTTCTGCTACTAATCTCATTTGTGGGAGTGAACTCTTCTTAAATGGTCATTTAAGGCTCTCTCGTGTGTCTGGTTGTAATATTGGGGCTCTGGAAAGGTTGTTACAAGGAAGCTTTCAG